>CAUYQG010012314.1:0-60184 GCA_963574415.1 Tarsius wallacei | reverse complement strand
ACCTTGTAACAGACTAATCTACTGATGCACAAATGGAAGGAAACCCATGTTTTTGAAAGGGAAGGCTCAATATCATAAAGCTCTCAATTCTTCCTGAGTTAATTTATAAATGTGTTATGTAAAAAAGACTGTTATTAGTTTGCTAGGGCTGCCATAACAAAATACGCCAGGCTCAGTGGCTCTGCCTGTAATCCCAGCACTTTGGGAGGCCGAGGTGAGTGAATTGCATGAGACTGCAGGTTCGAGACCAGTCCAGGCAACTTGACGAGACCTTGTCTCTACAGTAGAAATCAAAAATTAACCAGGCATCGTAGTGCGCTCCTGTAGTTCCAGCTACTTGGAAGGCTGAGGCGGAAGGATTCCGAGCCCAGCAGGTCCACGCTGGGGTGGCCGTGATCGTGCTACTGCACTGCAGCCTGGGTAATAGCGTGAAACTCCAACTCAAAAAAAATTAATCAATTAAAAATAAAACAGAATATGATAGACTGGGTGTCTTAAAATACAGAAATTGGCCAGGCTCAGTGGCTCAGCCTGTAATACCAGCACTTTGGGAGGCCAAAGTGAGTGGATCGCCGGAGCCCACGAGTTTGAGACCAGCCCAGGCAACTTGACGAGACCTTGTCTCTACAGTAAAAATAAAAAATTAGCCAGGCGTGGTAGCACACGCCTGTAATTCCAGCTAGTTGGAAGGCTGAGGCGGAAGGATCGCCGGAGCCCAACAGGTCCGAGCTGGGGTAGCCGTGAGCACGCTACTGTACTCCAGCCTGGGCGATGGAGTAAGACTCCAACTCAAAAAATAAAAAATACAAAAATTTGTCTTATTATAGTTCTTAAGGCTAGAAGTCCAAGATCAAGGTGTTGGCAGATTTAGTTTCTTCTGAGACTGCTTGCAAATGGCCACTTTCTGACTGTGTTCTCACATATTGACCTCAGTTTGTGTGTGCTTGTGTCCTAATCTCTCTTATGAGGACACCAGTCATATTGGATTAGGACCTATCTCATTTTACCTTAATTACATCTTTAAGGGCCCCACTTCCTAGTAGAGTCATATTTTGAAGTACTGAGGGTTGGACTTCAACATATGAATTTGGGAAATGGGGGTACCATTCAGCTCCTAAAAAAAGATCAACACTTTTTTTCTGTAACTAGCCAAATGGATTTTAAAAGTTATGATGATACGGGGAGAGAGAAGATGACGAATAAGGAAAACTCTGGAAAAGAAGAGCAATGAGAGGGTCCTAATTTTTAAAGGTTACCTAATTTAAAAATGTTTAAGTTAACATATGAATACAGAGAACATACAGTCTAATGAAACAGATCAAATTCTCAATTTTCATGAGTTAATTTGGAAATACAAGTGATACGAATAAAAAGAAATACAATTTTAAATCTCAATGTTTCTGATGTTTTAACTTGCATTGTACTGAATAATATTAGTTTTTCTATTTTTAAACTTTTATTTACATTTGTAACTGACAGTGAGTTTTTCATGTTGTCACAAAAAATTTTAAAGACCATGGAACTATTATAATTTTCCCTGTTGATTATTAAGATTGCTTTGCATGATTTCAAACTTGTACCGTCATTTTTTGGTCTTATGCTGTTGTGCAAAGCTATCTTTATATAAAGAACTACTAAAAATTGAGACAAAGTCTAACAACCAAACAGGGAAACTAGCAAAGTTCGTGCACAGGCAGTGTTCATAATGGTATAGCCACGTAGTGGAATATCTTCCAGCTAAATGAAAGGAAGTGCTCTATGTACTGGTGTAAAATACTCTGAATATTTGGAATGAAAAAGCAGATGCAGAACAGTATATTTATTTATATGGTATGTATGCTTGATGTATGTAATAGATGTACACTACCTTTGTTTTTATAGAAATTAATGTAAGAATAATGCATAAGAACTTAATAAAATGATTATTTGTGTAAGCAGAAGTGGACAGGACCTCTCAAAATATGCTTGTTAAATATTTTGATTTTTTTTAGTGACTGAATGAATATGTTATCTGTACAATTTTTTAAAAAATAAGTAAGTACTTCAAGCAAAAATTAGATGCAAGAAGGAGAAAAAGACATATGGATATCCTTATGAAAAGCAATTCAATATTTGGGAATTACTGTTTTAGAATACATTTATTTTAGATGAGTAGCATCAGCATTGTCACGACTAGTTTTATATCTACTAAAATTCTCTGAAAATGAAGTAATGCATACATTTTTTCATGTTAGTATTGACAGTACCAGCAACGGACATCGCTGAAGAAACTGTTATAAGTGAAGAACCTCCAGCTAAGAGACAATGTATCAAAATAATTGAAAACCGGGTGGAATCTGCAGAAATAGAAGTAAGGAGTCTTTTACCCGGTGTGTTTTGCTCCAGTCATCCAAAATAAATTCAATTTGTTTTTTGGTTTTTTTTGGTCTTTTATATTTATTATTGACATTATTGTTTTGATTCAGAATGAAAGTGCATAGTATTTTCATTTTGTTTAATTTTTTTTGCCTTATTCATATAGCAAGCCCTCAATAAATAAATATTGAATGAATGAATGAGTGAGTGAAGAATTTGTTTGTACCAAAGTCTGTCAACCTATAACATTGTAATGTCTTTGGTTCTTACACTCCATCCTTTATTTTCTATTAAACTTATGCACACCATTTTCACAAATCACTAAAGGAAAATATCACTATATACTCAGTAAAAATTTTTGTGTTTCAAAAATGAAATGCATGTGCCTAATTAGGCTTAGAGGATCCTCTTAAAGAAGCTTGATGTTTGTCAAATGGGTTATTTTTTAAAAAGCAGTACATAACTGCTTATTTTACATTTAAGTATTCTAAGAAACATACATGAATTTAGACATAGCTATGGATAGGATTAAGCTTTTTTCCCTTCTCCCAAGGAAAACCAGTAAGTATAAACGAGTTTGTAGGTGTAACCAAACCATTGTTGCCTCACAGGTTTTTTCTTACCTGACTGTAAATAAAATTATGTTCCCCAAATTTGATAGTAACTTATATCAAATGAAAACAATGTTATTCTTGAATAGCCTTGAAAGAACACCTGCAGTTTAAAGAGCATTTAACTTGGAATCGAATGAGCTGCATTTGAATCCCGCCTCTTGCCCCATTAGCTTTGAGGCAAGGTATCTTTTTCTCTGAGTTTCAGATTTATTGTATTCCAAATTGAAATTTAGAATAATATTACTATTAGGGTTTTATGAGAATGTAATAAGTCATCATACTCATTATGTATTATTTATAATATCTAATGAAGGTATATAGTAAGTGTGGTGAATATTTACTAATCTTTTTGTCAAAGTTCTTGTTACCATAGAAGAAAGAAGATTAAGCCAGGCTCGATGGCTCAGCCACAGCTTCAATTCTCCCGCTTCAGCCTCCCAAAGAACCACCAAGTCAGCCTGTAATCCTGCGCTTTGGGAGGCTGAGGTGAGTGGATTGCCTGAGCCAGAGGGTTCGAGACCCGCCTGGGCAACTTTGTCTCAAGGATGACAAAGCAAAAAAAAAAGAAAAAAGATTTTTTGGCCAGGTGCAGTGGCTTACCACTGTAATCTCAGCATTCTGGAATGCCAAGGCGGAAAGATTGCTTGAAGCCAAGAGTTCAAGACCAGCCTGCGCAACATAGTGAGACCCTCTCTCATTAAAATAAAATGAGAAGTTTTTGTTTGTTTGTTGAGTACGGTAATGTGATCACATCTCACTGCAGTCTCAAACTCCTGGGCTCAAGTGAGCATCCTGAGTAGCTGAGTAGCTGGGACTACAGGCATATGCCACCAGTCTTTTTTGGGGGGGTGGGGGGATGAGGTCTCACTATGTTGTCTAGGCTGGTCACAAACCCCTAGGCTCAAACAATTCTCCCACTTCGGCCTCTCAAAGAGCCACCAAGCCAGGCTGAGATTTTTTTTAAAAGTCACTAAGTCAGTCAGGTGCGGTGGCTCACACTTATCATCCCAGCTCTTTGGGAAGCCGAGGTGAGAGGATTACCTGAGCCCACTTGTTCCAGACCAGCCTGGGCAACTTGGTGAGACCTCATCTCTTCAATAATAAAAAAAAAAAAAAAATTAGCTGGGCATGGTGGTATGTGCCTGTAGTTCCAGCTACTTGGAAGGCTGAGATGGAAGGATCACCTGAGCCCAGTGGTTCAAGGCTGCAATGGCCGAGAGCGTGCCACTGCACTCCAGCCTGGGCGACAGAGTGAGACTCCCAGCTCAAAAAAAAAAAAAAAAAGTCAGCAAGTCACAACTTGTCAGGAGTAAAAGGAAAAAAGAAGTCACTAAAAGGCAACATACTTCTAACTACTAAAGACAATTAAAAAACACCCTCTCCAAACTTATTTAAATACAGGACTGGTACATATTTGGCCACAATTGCAAATAATATATTATTGAGTTTAAAAGAAACTATTCATGGTTTCACCAGAATGTTTGGTAAAATTATGACTTTCATTATTGATGGTTGTTTTATTTCTTTAGAATTTAAAGTGATATGCAGGATGTTAAAGTTCTCATTCATAAACTAACAGTTTATTCTATTGAACAGTGTAAGGCATTATATTATTATTATTATTTAATAATATCTATTGTCTTTTTCTGATATGTCCAGATGATCTTTCTTAGACTTATAAGGTGAAAACAATTTAGTCATATACTTTGTTTTAACTAATAAAACGTCTTTAAATTATTTGAATTGTTATTAAACATAAGCTTATTCAATTCAATAAATTACATTTTTAAACAACAAATGTGCAGCCTGTAACTTTATTTACCACATCCAGTGAGCATTGCTGTTTCTCTCAAAGTTCAACCTGATTCCTCTCTCACAGTCTTTGAGAGACCAGGGAGAATTGCAAATAACAGAAAAGTATGAATTGAGGTATATAAATTAATTAGGACCAACGGGATGAAGCTTTAAGGAGACTGAGTTTTAGTTCAGTAAAAGAATAGTGTTTTTTGTCTGTTTGCTTTATTTTGTTTGTAGTAATTAGAGCTTTCTGGTAATGGAAATTTTATTCTCCATCACTGGAAATGTTCAAGCCAAGGTTTCATGACCTCTCAGGGCTATTACAAAGAAACTTTGAAGCATACAGTTGAGTATAGAAGGTAGAGGTAGGCTGGAGGTGTAGAATGAAGAGATGATCAACAATGTTTTCATCAAACCAGATAATCATTTATTTGTAATTCGTGAAGTTATTCTTTTGGATTTATTTTCTTAGATGACCAGTGGAGTTATTTTGTGAAGAGACTTTTATACTCCTAAGTGACAGGTTGGTCATTATCTCGAAAGGTTTCTCTAAAGCAGTGGCTCTCAACTGGGGCGATTTTGACTTCAGTGAACATCTGGCATTGTCTGGAGATATTTTTAGTTGTCATGACTAGTGGCATTGCACTGGCATTTAATGAATAGAGGCCAAGTAGACATCCTACAATGTGCAGGACAGCCTCCCAAAAAAGAATTATGGGGGCAACCCCTTCAGGTCCCTTCCTACTGTAGGAGCTTCTCTGTTCTCTCAATAAATCCTACTTTCTCACTAAAAAAAAAAAAAAAAAAAAATTATGTAGTCCAAAAGTATCAATAATGTTGAGGCTGAGAACTCTGCTCTAAAGAAATTTAAAAATTAACTCATTATACAAAATTTAATATGTTTGGGTTTTCTCTGTGTCTCTCCAATTACCAGAGTGACTGTCTGTAAAGAAGGTGCTAAGAATTTATGTTTACAGAGTTTTCCAATGAGCAATAATCTCTGAAACAATTAGCTTAAATTATAGAAAATATATTGTAAATGTTGTGACTTTTACATCTGCATTAATACAATATAAAAAATAGGTTTTCGGAGAGGAAGATATGACTAACACAGAATTGCAACAATGTATATAATTTTATCATCTCGATATTACTGCATTGAAGATATTTTTGGAGGAAGTATGTTATTTACAGATTTCTTCCATAAATAACATTAGACTATTCTGAATTGAAATTAATATTTGTACATGTGGGAGGGAAGAAATACAATGAGTGCATTAGGAGTAACTGATTTTTTCTATCACTTAGTTATGTAAATTCAGGAAGTACCTTTACTTTTCTTTGCCATTGATTATCATTTCTATTTAAATGTAAATCCCAAATGTCAGTCTGTTGCACTATTAATGTGTGAAACAACCAAATTACTGTTTGCATTAAGGATGTATCTTCCATGTACTCCATCTTCAGTAAACACTTGACAAATATATTTGGAAACAGAATCTCTGAATAAAATAAGAAGTTATATTTTCCACTTTTCAGAGATTTTTGATTGTTTAGAAGAATGAAGGTCAGGTGCAGTGATTCACCTGAAATTCTAGTACTTTGGGAGGCTGAGGTCGGAGGATCACTTGACACCAGAAGTTCAAGACCAGCTGGGCAACATAATGAGACCCTGTCTCTACAAAAACTAAAAAAATTAGCTGGACATGGTGTTGTGTGCCTGTAGTCCTAGCTACTCAGGAGGTTGAGGGGAGAGGATCACTTGAGCCCGGGAGTTTGAGGTTACAGTGAGCTATGATCACACCACTGTGCTCCTGCATGGGAGACAGAGCTAGACCATTTCTTAAAAAACAAAAAAAGAAATGACAAAAATATTCTAACACTTTTAAAAATGTATAACACATCCCGCGCCTTGGGAGGCTGAGGTGAGTGGATTGCCTGAGCCCGTGGGTTCGAGACCCGCCTGGGCAAGTGAGACCTCATCTCTACAATAAATCAAAAAATTAGCCGGGCATAGTGGCGTGCGCCTGTAGTTCCAGCTACTTGGAAGGCTGAGGCGGAAGGATCGCCAGAGCCCAGCAGGTCGAGGCTGCGGTGGCCGGGAGCGGCCACTGCACTCCAGTCTGGGCGACAGAGTGAGACTCCAACTCAAAAAAAAAATATATATATATATTATGTGTGAAGGAAGCCTAAATAAAGGAGAGAAGATTAACAAAGGGGGTTAATCAGAGATTACTTCTTAGAGGTAGTGAGTCTTTACTGTGAAATACTACATGGTTTTGAATTGGCAGAAATTATTTTGCATGAGGGGAAACTATAAGAAATCGAACTTGATAGGAACAGAAAGGTTAGTTTGGAGAGTAATAACAATATGGGGTCAATTTGTGATGGACACAAGAAGTGACATGTTCATAAAGCAACTGCAAATTCATGTTAGTGATCTACTACATTTTAAAAGTGAAGTAGAAATTTCACTTAATCTAATACAATTGTTGTTGCTCAAAACTTTTTTGAATGTTTCTTGTGAAATGACATAGACAGAGAAATATAATTGTTTTTCCTTAATTTTTTGTCATTTATTTCTTCTAGCAAATATTTACTCTTTTGGATTTATGTCATTTTGAAAATAGACAAAAGTTATCTAGAGGCAAACTCAGTGAATAAAATGGTGATACGCTGTTACTAATATCTACTTCAAATGAAACATTTCACTCTAATGACATATACTATATCTTTCATTCTATCTATTATCTTTATCTATGTAACTATTCATTTGTTGTCTCTATATTCTATATATCAATCCCAGCATCCTCTGAGGGTCTTACAATTGAAGAGATTCCAAGACCTTGTGAGAAAGTATGGCATAACTGAAATTAGAATATAGCCTCTCAAGAGGGGGTAAAATTTTCATTTACAAACATGGGCTCTGGTGGTTTCTTAAAAAAAACCAAAAAACCAAAAAAAAAAAAATGACAAAAAAAATTATAACTGCTTTTTTTTTAAGCTACATTTTAAAATTTAGGTCATAAGAATCTAACTAAGTACTTCTTAGCCAGGCATGGTGGTGCACACCTGTAGTTCCAGCTACTTGGAAGACCGAGGCAGAAGTATCGCCTGAGCCCATCAGGTCGAGGCTGTGGTGGCTGTGAGTGTGCTACTGCACTCCAGCCTGGGCAACAGAGCGAGACTCCCACTCAAGAAAAAAAGAAAAAAATCTAAGCACTACTATTGCATGCAGATAGGCATAATTTATCAACAACAAAAAAAAGCCTTATTTTTTAAGAATTGGCTATGTTGGCCAAGTCAGCACTCCTTAGGGGATATCTGTGCTCAGAACCAGAATACAGTGATTCTTTATTATAAAATAAAGTCTTGTTTGCTCTGCAATTCTAAAGGGAATATTAACATATCTTGGTATAAATAAAGAATCCTTAAATAAATGATTTGTGTACAACACTAAGGGTAGTGCTTGGCACATACAGTATATTTAGTAAATGTTGGTTCCCTTTCCTTTAATCATGTTTTGAGAGTTTAATATCTTCTATAGTTGCCTTTTGCTTTCATGGGAATCTGTATTTTGCATGTCAGACGTAAATATTTAAATTGATCTTAATTAATTTAGATGTTGACATTGAGTTTCTTCTAAAAACAACTCCATGCTGGAATAGGCACAGCTTCATTTGGGTTACACTGCCCATAACGTTTTAAAGCTCTTCAAGTATATAAATATAACAGAAGTTACTCTAATATCTTGCACTTAAATATTTACTAAATTATTGACTCCACATTTATTACTTCCAATTTAGCCAGACCTAATAATACTGCATGGCCATCTTCTTATCAGTTTCTGAGTAATCATTTTGCATTCATCAAAGCAGGTTCAAAAATCTTTACATCTTTCCTTATATCTCCATGTTCATCCTCAAATCTAAAGTCCAACCCTTAGCAGACAGCCTAGTGCTTGATGCCAGGAGAATAAATTCCATCAGCCTTCTACTTTTGTATCTTTACAAGAAGCTGCATCTTTCATTCATCTTTACTTCTCTCCTACTTCAGAAGTAGCAGCAGCAACTACCCTTCTGTTCAACCTTAGTCTATTCCTGAGCTCTTGGACTTTATTCTCTTCCATCTCTCCAGGTTTCTTGTGCCAACAATAATGCCCGTCTTTCTCTCACGTCTGGAATCATTGCTTTCTGACTCCTACTTCTGAGCCTGTAAGTGTGTTTGAAACTTTGTATCCCCTCATCTCTCTAATTTCAAAAACCCAAACTTAAAAACTGCTTACATAACAAATCTATAAATTCATAATGATATTCTAAGTGATCCATGACATGTCATTTTAAGTGGTAGATTCTATATGTATGAGAAGGGCCCCCCCCAAAACCTGGAATTATCTTTTGGAGGACAGGCCCCTTGTCGGAATTTGTTCCTCCAGATCAGATGGTCAACCAAAGTTTTTATCTGAAAGAGATCATTTCCAAGGGCCATTAAGGGGTTCGAAATGAAAGAACTAACTAACCATCCAGCAGTCTATTCATCCTATGTGTATACAATAAGATACATAATTCATAAAGGACAGAAGACAGGGTCTGAAAGAGACTTTTAAATTCCAATTCAGAATTCTCATCTTTGGTTAACTTAAAAAATATATTTAACTGAATTAATCACAAATTTTTCTTCCTAAGTGTCAAGATAATGTCCATTTTTGATGTTAAAAAAGTATATACTTCATCAAATATATTCAACTTAAATAATGTCTTAAGTGTTTTCTAATAATGACATGCTTAAATATTACTTCCTAAAAACAGTCTTCTTCCTATGGCCCCACCTAGGATCCGAGCAATAATTTGATTTAGAAGTTATGAACTAATAAATAAGACTCACCACTGTCCACATCTCAACTTAAAATGAGCTGCTTATGGAGTGATTAACTTCATGTAAGAGAAACTTGATAATATTTTATGTGAAAATTTCCTAAAAACTATAGAGTATCTGTAATACTTTCCTTTTTATTTTTATATTTTATATCCTATGACCTGAGAAAAAGTTTAGAGATTTAGAAACAAATAAAAGACAACCATCATTTGTGATGAACAAAAATCCCTATTGACATACTGCAACCCAATTTCTCTCTCTTTCATGAAGTTTATGACTGAGTCAGCACAACAGCATTATTATATTTTCTTGAAGATGAAGACAGGATTATATTAAATTTGTATCTTTATATCTTTATAATGGACTTAGTTAACTACTACAGCCACTTATATGAATAAGTGTTGTTATTTGTATTTACATTGATACCTATTTTTTTGTTATGTCCATAGTAGAAGATCTGAACATTACATTCTACCCTTGGCTACACTGAATAGCATATTTATAGCAACCAAATTTCATTACAGATACTACTTTTTGAGGTGAGTCCTCTAAGCTAACTGTTGATGGCAGAGGGCAGGAAGGACTCCAATCTCATATATATCCTACTTGAACATTAAACATAGATTTTAAAAATTCACTATTATTATGCTGTTCTACAGCTGTGGTTACTGCAGCTGCTATTGCTCTTCTGGCAAAGTCTGCTACTATATTTTATACATTAATCCCTGCAAAGTGCCAAATTTTCATGACAATCCTTCAAGGTATTAGTTCTCTACCATGTCAGATTAATAAAGTTGATTGCCCAAGTCACAAACTAATAAGGAAACAAACCCAAGTTGGTCTCACTCAGTACTCTTCCTATAAAAGCAAAGTTATGAAATTGCATGTCTAACAAGCCTAATTTAGGGGAAATGCACAAACTGAGGATGCAGAAGAAATTTCAAGTTAACTTCATAACTCTTAGAAGGAAAAGAAAGAATTTTCTTGTTTTTTCTTTATTGTTATGACTCATGTAATTGTTAACCAGATTTTGGAAGCGACTATTTTATGATGCTTAGGGTGAGTGAACGATACGTTCCATACATGTTTTCTCTATTCCAGTTTTGAAAATGTGAACTGTGCTAGATTTTGGGAAGTGACATTTGGATTTTGTCTTTGAAGACCATGAAGAGATGACAAAGAACAACTTCTAAACATGTGCAAAGGCACACCGTTGAGAAAAGATCAGGGTGACCAGAAATGACAGTAGCAAGCGCATTTGGTAGAAAATATCAATAATACCCAATAAGCAATTTACTTTGGAGTTGGACAATGCTAATGTTTTATCACTCTCTATTGTTCTCCATCAGAATATATGTGTGTTTCAGTCTCTCAAATTCTAAAAATAACAATGACAAAGAGAAACCCTATTCTCCTTGGCTTTATTTTCAACTGAATTGGACACACCACCAATACCTTCTTTTCTCTAAGGTTAGGGACAATTCTATATGGACTATTAAATTGCAGAAAGAAAAACATTCACCACTCTTTTAACACTTTTAACTTCCGACAATTATTTGCAACACGCACTAATTAATCATCCTTTGGGAAACCATTTCTTATTAATGTTCATTGCCTCAAGCAATGCCTTACATTCAAGATATTTGCACAAACTTTAAATTACTGTATTTTAAATTCAGATGGTCTGAAATGATGTGACTTTTGGGTTTATGTTTTACATTGCTTATCCACAAAGTCTGCCAATGATCTAATGGTTTGGAAATGCTTGTTCTAAAAGTTCCTCACATTTCTGGACTTTTGAAGTCTGCCTTAAAACACATGACTCCAGCCATTGCATTGTACCTGATCTATGAGATCCCTGGAATACCTTTTAACAGACAAGAGCTATGGCTAGGCTTGGTGGCTCAGTCGGTAATCCCAGCACTTTGGGAGGCCGAGGCAAGTGGATTGCCTGAGCCCCTGGGTTTGAGACCAGTCCGGGCAACTTGGTGAGATCTCATCTCTACAATAAATAAAAAAAATCTGGGCGTGGTAGTGTGTGCCTGTAGTTCCAGCTACTTGAAAGGCTGAGGTGGTCAGATAGCGAGAGCACAGCAGGTTGATGCTGGGGTAGCTGTGAGTGTGCCACTCCACTCCAGCCTGGATGACAGAGTGAGACTCCAATTCAAAAAACAAACAAACAAACAAAAAACATCAAATAACAGACATAAGCTACATTTAAATGTGTAAAGTTCTCAGCAGGCCTTTATCCCATAGTTGATATTACTACAGTCATTGATAAGGTCTTAAAATGAAAACAGCCAGGGAGAAAGAAGCAAAGACTAAGAGGATGCTATGGTTGTAAGGGACCTTTGACATCATCTAATCCAACCTTTCATTTTCCAGGACAGGAAACACTGACTCTGTGAGATAAGATTGCTCAAAGTCACCCAACCAATTGAATGTCTTTTGTTTTGTTTTGTTTTGTTTTGTTTTTGAGTCAGGGTCTCACTCTGTCGCCCAGGCTGGAGTGGAGTGGCATGATCACAGTTTATTGCAGCCTCCACCTCGTGCGTTCCGATGATCCTTCTGCCTCAGTCTCTCAAGTAGCTGAGACTACAGGCATGTGCCACCACACCTGGCTAATTTTTTTGATTTTGATTTTTGTCTTTTTGTAGAGACAAGGTCTTGCTATGTTGTCTAGACTGGTCTTGAACTCCTGGGCTCAAAATACTCCTGCCTCAGGCTCCCAAAGTGCTGGGATTACAGGTGTGAGCCACCATATCATCTTACAGAGACTAAAACTCAGGCATTCTAACTCTCAGGCTGGTGTCTATATGTCACAAACATATTCTGTAAGTGACCCTGAAATATAAGTATTAAACTATTCAGTAACAATCAACTGAAATGTTACAATAATTATGGCTGTTTTTTGAATGAAATATATGCACTATATTTCAAGTTTTCAGGTATCATCACATATTAAGTTTTACAATATTCAAAACATGTATTTTAAAACTTTAAAGTAGAAATAACACTTTTTTAATTGAAAAAGTTACAAAAAACATAGATGAAAAAAACCTGATATTTGTTGACACCTCAAAAACAGTCTACATATGTTACAGTAGTACATTTAGCTACTTTATGCATTTGGTTTCCTGCATAGTTTCCAAAACATTCTAGAAGACAGCAATATTTTAAAGGAGTCAGCTGGAGTTTTAAAAAGTATTTTAAGAAAACCACAATCTTCTTTTGTTTTCTTGCATATCCAAGAGATCTAATTGGTTAATAATTTGCTTAGGTCTTATTAAGAAAAGATTCAGAACTACTGTAATACAAATTCAATAAATCCATCAAAGATGCAGAAGCATTTTCTTTTCACACCCTCCAACATTTTATTTCTCCTTAGTCACAGGAGGTAACTGTTTCCGTGGAGTAAGCCATCTGTGAGACTTGCTAAATTTTGGTGAAAATGGTCAATTGTGGCTTCTATCTCAATCACGTGGCTCTTCCTTGTCAAAAGAGACTGTTTTTCTGCTGGGAAAATGATTTGTCTTGCAGACTTCTGGCCTGTGCTTATCTTCAAGTAATAGCACTTTCCTCAGAAACACAGAAAGTGTCACAGCCACAAAGAGGTTACTACTCTTCCACCTGGGTCTGGTGGAAGCCATTTTCTCTTTATTATCTATAAACACCCAGCATCTGCTCCCTGCTAATTCCTGAATGAACCCTGGACTGAAAGGTGAGCTGCTCTCCAGGACCACAGGTAATCTTATAGGCATTAATGGCTAGTGTGGATTCAGCCATTACTCTGCCATTAGGTAGTTTTGCAGCACGGTGTTATGTTTGTGGAAGAGAAGGCCAAGTAAGTTAGCCTTAAACTACTTTATACTGCTTCCTAATAATACCGTGTCTTTTATGGTACTTATTTTTTAAAGTGCTTTTCTCTGGATACATATATCATTTAATTGCAAAGAAAGACTGGGCAAGTGATGTGGGAAGTAGAATTCTAAGATAGCTCTGAAGATTCCCACTGACTAGTGTGATGTCCTGAATAATCTCCTTGCCTTAAGTATGGGCAGGACCTATGACTATGATGGGATAGTCATTTCTATGATTGCAGTTAAGCTATATAAGGTTCCATCTGAACAGACTTGAGAGAGAGATTCTCCTGTTGGCCTTGAAGAATTAAATACTCTGTGGATTAGAAAGGGCCTTGAGTAGGCCACATGGTAAGGGCATTGATGGAGCTGAAAGTGATCCCCAGTGGAAAGTCAGCAAAAGAGGCATCCCAGTCAGATAGCTGAAAGGAGGCAAATTCTGCCAACAATCTGAATGAGGTTGGAAGTGGATTCTTCCCGCAGTACTTCTAGTTGAGAACATAATCTGGTTGACACCTTGATTTCAGCTTTATGAAACCTTAAACAGAGAACCCTGCCCAGACGTCTGACCTATAGAACATGTGCTATAGTAAAAAAGTGTTGTTTTAAGTCACTAAATTTGTGGCAATTTGTCATGCACAATGTAAAAGTAATAAAAAGCAAAGGCAGGTAATATTATAACCATTTCACTGATCAGAAGATTGGCTCAGAAAGATGATTTGCCTAATTTTGTTCTGAAAATTAGTGACAGAATTGAAATTGGTACTTTGGATTCTCATTTATACTCCAACATTCTTTCCACAGGACTATAATATTTCACACTAATAAGCATTATTGGTAGGCTTTCCTTACCCCTGCCCACCAACAAGATGGATAATTGAAAGCATAATATATTGTGTTCCCATAAGGAGCTCAAGGCAGAGCAATTTTATTGATTCTCACATCAGTTCTGTAGTGTAATAAAAACACTAATCAAATCATTTTAAATGTTAAATCAATCATATTTTTAAAGAATGTTGGATGAGATGCTAATCCTCATCACTAAACAAACAATATTCTGAGTAGTCAAGATCAGGAAATGTGATAGGTAATTCAACCCACTTTTTGTATTGTTTCTTTGTTGAATTATTTTTGAAAAACACTACAAAATTTCTTATTTGGAGACAAGGCAAATCTAAGCCCTTGTGCACCATCATTGTTCCCCAAGCCTGGAAAACAAAAGAAAGAAAAAGAGAAATAATTAAAAGCAGGTGCAAATAAACATTCCTTTCCACCAAAGTAAAACTGGGCCCATTCCAATTTACTCACCTGGCCACATTTGCAGATAATTTCACCATTTGTTTGATAGTCGGCAAACTTTTTTTGCAATGCTTTGTTTTCTCTCACAATGTAGAGTTCCCTAAAAGTATCAAGAGGGAGGACTCATCACTGATAATTGGCAAAATACCCATGTGTAGCCCATGGGTTGTTGGACCTGAAGCTCATCCACAAGCCTGCATCATCCCCCACCTCACTCCTTTCCTCCCTCCTGCTTCCAGGATCATGACGGCAAATCAGGCAGATACTTGCTTTCTACACCTATCTCTCTACACCTGCCTTTTATGACGTCTTTCAAATCTGTTGGTTACTTTGACTTCAGTTGCTCAACATTTTGAGAACATACATAAGTATACACAAAGTATGTGCCTTGGATCAAATGGCTTTGGTTCTTACAACACGGGTCTTTTCCTGCCCCAGTAGTTTATTTAAGAAATAGATACTTGAAATGGGAATATAGTTGGAGGGGCTAAAGAAGGGAAGTTAAAAAAATGAATTTCCTTTGCACTACTTTGAAAGAAAGTTTATAATACCTTCTGCTTCACCTGCTTCACCCCTTGTAGAGACATTTAAAAATGGGTCTTCCTGAACTCACTTGAATTCCTGTGTCATATTGACATGATGCATTTTCTCAATTACATGAATATCTTTCCCAGAACAGGCTAGTACACTGCAATTTTTGCAAAGAAAAGTTATTAGTGATGGCTCGTCCTTGTAATGCTTTGCGATGCTTCTCTTGGTTTTCATTTTCTTTTCCATTATACTTTGCATCTGTAATTCCAAAATCTGCACAGGGAAATAGTTAATGGTTTTAGTTTATATTAGTTTCATTGAAGTAAGTCTCATAAAATTTGGAGATCTTAGTTAAGAAAATATATACTTAGCTCATGGTCTAGGAAGTAAAAATAATGAGGTAATCCCCCCCACCACCACAAATAATCTAGTATATAATCATCTCCTGTAAGCATGCAAATGTAGAATCTTCAGGTGTTCAAAAACAGCCCATTAAATTTTAGAAAAACTCTCTTGTGAGAAAGACCTTAGCAGTAGTCAACAACAACAACAAAAACCTCTCCCTATAGCCCACCTATTAGTTTGAATTCTGTACCATAAAATGGATCTAAACTTTCTTCCAAATGGAATCTCTTTAAAGAAGTAAACACTGTTATTACATTATCTATAGTATTCTCTAATGCATGCTAAGTACCCAAGTTCCTTTAATCCTTCTTAATACATTGTAATTTTCAGATGCTTCACCATCTTAATCAATTTCCTCTTCTTTACACATTTGTGGCAGAAACTACTCGCTTCCCACTCAATATCTATCTATTCTTCCTAAGAAGAGAACCATAATTGTATTCTGGGTGGAAATATGGTAGCTAAATGATTACATTTCCAAGACAGTGACCAATGAGATATAAAAAACTGTTGAATAACATTTTCAGAATGACTCTTTAAAAATTAGATAGCTGGTATGTGCACCTTTTGCCCTTTCCATCTTATTGCTTCCTGCCTAAAATGAGGATGTGGCAGCTGAGATTGTAAAAACCATCTTTGACCTTGAGAATGAAAACATAATGCTATCAGAATAAAGAAGAGAGAGAAAAGGCTTGGGTTCTTCATGACATCATGAAACCAACATTGCCCAGATTCCTTGCATGAGAGAATATGCCCATAAATTCCTGTAATACAGGTTCTGTGACCAACAGCAACACTTATAACAGAAACAAGCTAGTTTATGAAAGATACAAAATTTGAGATAAGGATGGACCAGTGTTCACACCAACACAAATTCATGTAGAAAAACATGGTTTCTGAGTAATTTACCTCCAAACTGAACCTCTTGTAGGTGACATATTTATGTTAAGTTATGGAGAAAACCATTGTTTTAAGACCAAGGGAAGTTTTCAGCACAAGTAAATCATCAATTCTGGTGAACCGAATTGAATGGCCCATCTCTTTGACTCCTACCTCTACATGTTAGGCCTCTGCAGGCATATATAGCATGGAAATGAGAATGATCCCTTACAAGCAAACTTGGAAGACTATATGATAGACTAACCAGACAAGTACAAAGACTAATTTCATTTGTATATTGCAGCAAAATAATAAATTAAAATATTCTGCTCCCTAAAAGCTTAATTAGGGTATTCTGTTAAGACAATTACAGCTCAGTGAGCTGATAAAAAAGAGGATCATATACACATGGGCAAATAAGAAATACATTTGAGTAAGACAGAGAAAGGTAAAAGCAAGCTCAGTGTACAGATATGCAAACAGGACATTAGACGTTAAAACAATAGCTACAAAATAGTAAACATCTATGAACTCATTAGAAGAGCAAAAAAGGAATCATAGTAAATTCATGGGAGGCACAGCCACAATCAGCTTAAGTCCAAATAAAATGTAATAAAGTGGCAAAGGATGTTGAATCAATGCCAGGGAAAATGTGTAAAATTCCCAACTTGCTCCTAGAAGTCTTATTTGATTTTAAGAAGCCATCAGTTTTGTATAAACTCTGCATATGACATGCAATAAAGATTTTATCTGATATGTCAATTCTCACCATGTGTTAGTGTTTGCCTGAGGACTGTGTTGAGAAGGATCCTCAAATCAGAGTAAAAGAGACAACCTCCTAGTAGCTATGACCTAGTAGCAATGTTTGCTAGGAGTTTTGAACACATTTTCAGTGGTATATACTCCTGTTCCCCCAGCCATTCTTGCTTTAAGTTCATCCACCTGGAGTAGTTTTCAAAGGGCAGATCTCTTAGTCAAAGGAGACCTAAAAAGATAGTCATTTTGGGGCCCTCAAAGAGACTGAGTCTTATTCTAAAGATTGTTTGGGAAAATTTGCCCCATAAACTCCAGAGCTTGTCCTAGAGTTAACTTCAAGCAACTAGTCTTAAAATATCAGCCTTTGTAAGTTCTACTTGATTCAATCTCTTAGGACATTAGCTGTGAAGCAGTAATTTTCCAGGGGGCATAGTTTGGTGACAAAAGTTTGATCTGATACTCCAAAATGTTTGCTTTGCCTTATATTTAAAGGGGTTTTTAAATAAAGGTTTATGTAGAAACCTGGCCAGGAAACCTCAGAGTTGGTAATAGCAATGCACACCAATTTGAAAGCATCCTTTTCGTAAAACTCTATTTAAGGTAGAGCCAATTCCAATGTTAAGAAACTAACATTCACACCCATATGCAAGGGTGTGAATTTTCTTCTAAATGGATTGTTTGCTATTATAGTAGTTACAGTCTTTAATTCAGTGGTATGGGGGATTTTCTGGAATACTGTAGAAATACATTCTTCCTTCATTGCATTCCTTCGCACAACTCAAATAACTCTGTGCTAGTAAATGGAGATGCAGCTAGATGACATATTATTATGTTTTTTCTTACCATTCAGATCCAGCCTCAATGTCACTCCCTTTAAGAGACCTTTTTTAACCACTCAAATGTTTTATAACATTTGATTCCAATTCTCTAACTTTTATCTTTATGTAAGGTATTTCTTCATTTTAAAATCTTTGTTTATTATTTCTGTCCTCCAAACCTCCCCAGGCACACGCTAGAATATAAACTTCATGAGGCAGGAGTCTTATCTGTCATTTGTCTCCATGTTGGCTATTCCCATAATATAATATATATATATATATTATATTCCTATAATATAATATATATATTACTGGCACACAGAAGGCATTTCATATATATTTATGAAATAAAATGATTGTGCCTGTACAAATTTATTGGATCAAACCAAAACTACTGTGTTGTATTGAAAGGGTGAGTTGTGCTAGTCTTTCTGGATCAAGGCATCCTAAATATATATTATCAAAATTTATGGTTGGTTTCACTGGATTCAACAATGGCTCCTTGACAATTTCCTGCTCATCATAGGTCTTGATTTGCTGTATGTGAATCTGGAATAAGCACAGCTCATTAAACTGGAACTTATAATTCAGCACAATTTCTGTCTGGAGACTGGGCCGCAGAGCTATCAATGGCAACCACATGCTGCCATTTTTAAGTGAAAACCAAATTCAAAGGTAGCCTAAAACAATACCTTATGAGCATACTCCTCTGGTTTCATATTTTGAACACAGTGTATAGCTTTATACATCATCTTCTCTCGGAAATCATTAACTGTCTCCCGTTCAATAACTCCTGAACCACTGTGAGCAACCAGGATGTAGGTGCTCTCATCAGCTCTGGCTCGCCCACGGGCCTGAGAACATAAAGAAAACAAGTAAATGAAAGGTTATGCTTGCTACAAAGCCTCCTGGTTTTGACCTGGAGTGATATTTGATGCTCAGCATGGAACGATATTGGTTGTTCAGCATGCCAGCTTGTAAATGAGCTCTCTATGCTCAGTAAAATCAGTTATCCATTCCTCGTAAGTCAGTTCTTTGAAACTTAAAATGTGATTTAATATAGAAACAATGTTCTAGAATGATGATAGTTAGGTCTCCACAACAGACTTCAAAGTCTTCAATAACATAATACCATCCTGTTCAGAATTTTTGTCCCTAGAGCTCCTTTCTCAAGATATGAGATGAGAACTATGATGAATACTTAGGCTAGGGGAGCCCTCCTACCTGGTAGGAAGGAAGGAGGGTTGGATGTGGAGAATGTATATCTGAGTTTAACACCAAGGCTGGTGAGAGAGCAGGTCTGTTTCTGACATTGCACATTTAATTTTCAACACATTTTTTCTCCCATAGGCCTCTTAATAAAGTAATATTTAGGGACATTTTGAGCAATAGAAACTTCTGTTGCCTGGCCCAGGACCATATCAACTATATTATCCTTGAGGAAGAATACATTCTAAATAACAAACCACTGACTTAGAAATCAATTCGTGAAATAAAATTACTTCCCAATTTCATGGTTGTCTGATTATCTTAGTCTTCCATGACTTGCCTTTCATCCAAGGATGCGATTTAACGTGTCAAAAAAAATTCTTTAGTTAATTTTATACCTACTATGTTATATTAATGTTATATCTATGATCACATAACTCCTTTACATACATACTCAAAAGAAGGTTACAATAATACCATTAGCATAAGTGGGCAAGAGATAAAATGAAGTTTGAATGAAAACTGGGACATTTCACTCTTTTATTTATTTTTGCATTTCTAAGTCTACCCCTACTCAATATTTTATTGTGAAAATTTTAAAAATACAGAAAAATTGAAAGAATAAAGGAGGAAATGCAGAAACAGTAGGGCTTCCTAAGGTTTAGGTGTGTTACTTTGTCAGACATTTGTGGGTCGGTGTGCTTCACATTCCTGGTCCAGCTGGGGGCTCACAGACTTTCTAAGAATGAGGAGGCTTTTTTTGAACCTTAAAAATAGGGCAATGTCATGGGCCTAGAAAGG
This sequence comes from Tarsius wallacei, assembly GCA_963574415.1. NCBI lineage: Eukaryota > Metazoa > Chordata > Mammalia > Primates > Tarsiidae > Tarsius > Tarsius wallacei. The sequence continues at coordinate 39,985 of CAUYQG010012314.1, read as the reverse complement.
CATAGAAATAACAACCAAAGAAGAGTTGTGATTAAAAATATAACAAGTATCTGGTTGTTGTATGAATAAACAGCCATATAAAAGGCCATAGTGCACAGCTCTTTAAGACTGCTCTTTTAGGAGGAAAAAGAACTATATTGTTAAGACAAAAAATATTTTATGCTGTTTTACTAAAATAAATCAGTTAAAATCAGAACACAGAAATAGAAATTTACATATTAAGTAAAGGTATTTGAATGTACCTGGACCATGGCTATTTCATTAGTGACGAGACCATAACGGATAACAATATTACATTCTTTGATATCCAGCCCTTCCTCTGCCACTGTGGTAGCGATAAGCAGATTTATTTTTCCAGTGCGAAATTTACTAATGACTTCTTTTTGTTCATTCTGTAGAAACATTTTAATAAATTAAATTTTTTGATGCTAAACACATTAAAATCTTCTAATTAGGAGAAGAAATAATAAATTGCAACTGGTCAGTGTAAATCAAAGGATTAGATCATACATGGATTTGCTGCCATCTGTTTTTGGCATTGAACAAAGACATAATGGTGAGACAACATTTGATTTCCAATCTGGGATTACCACACAATAACAAAAAATATTTCCATCCTTCAGTCTGGAGGTGGGAAGACCATCATTTATGCCAAGGAAATAAATTGACAGGCAACTTGGGAGGAGGAGAAGAGGAGCTGTCAGTTGAGAAGAGGATACGGCAATGAGAAGCTGAAATGGGCTTTCTTTTCACTACATTAACTTCAGAGTCTTTAATATTCAGAGAATGAGATGCAGTGACGCTTTTGTAGATTGTTGAGTTTTGAGTCACAGAGAAAATGTGTGCTGTATAATGCATTTGATTACTTTAAGAGTCATTCAAGCAAGAAACATATAGAATATTCCTGAAAGGGCACATGAGAAACTGAAAACACTGGGTGTCTCCAGGGAGGGGAGCTGGAAGAATGGAGGGTGGTGGTATGCCTTCTACCTTATTAATCTGAATGAGGTAAATGTATTCTCTGTTCAAAGGGACGATATAAATAAAAATGGAAGAAGGGGTTATTAAAAACATAATTAAACAGCTATTTTAAAGTGAAAATCTGAATTTTTAAAGTTAATGTAAATAAATTTAAATGTACCCTCCTGTTCTTTTATAGGAAGAATGAGTGAGGGTATCCTAGCCTGACATGGCCAGTATAGTTTTATTTTCATAACCACTCTCATCAAAGCTATTGGTCCAGTAGGTATTTGGTGCACATCCACACTGTCTTTTGCCCCCATGTATTATACAAAACTAAAGCTGCCAGACCAGCATTGTGCTCTACCATTCCCTTCCACTTATTCTCAGAGGCAGCATGAGTTCACTCCCAACTGCCGGAACCCTGTAGAAAGTCCCCTCTTGAGTCTTCTCGGATAATTCCCTTCTATCATGACACTATTGATAAAAATGTACATGTCCTTGGTTTTTAGCGATATGTGGGCCTTCATTTAAAGGAATAACTTTAGTAAAGACAATTGCAGACACAGTGTCAGATCTTCAAATCACACCATGTAGATACCTAACACCGTGACTCCTGATGAGTAAACCCATCCTGGTTTACATGGTGAGGATTCAGGGAATGAGAAAGCGAATATGTTTTATATTTTGGCGTGCAGCCTCCAGATTTGAAATGGATAAGGAGCAGAAAATAGCTTTTCATTTCCACCCTATATCTTTTCTAAGAGAAACTGAGGCTTCTTATGGTAAAAGTCAGAATACTAAAGCTAATAGAAACTGAAAAGCAGGACTCAAATTTAAAAACGTAGACACATTACTTATAAGGATTCACACAAAGGCTGTGAGACTGAATCTGGAAGCTAAGGCAAAAAAGGAAACAAGTTAAGTAAACTAGCTCTCATCAAAAAGGAGGAAACAAACTTGTAAGCCAAGGAGAATAGTGCTTTAACTGGTGTTAATTTTAGAGGCAACTCTAATATGGGTGCACAAAGAGGCTATATCAAGGGTTACAGTGAACAATTTAAAAAATTTGCTTTCCACAAACACTAAAACAGATTTCATTTGCTCCAATAGCCTGAATAACGATGACTATAACAGAACTGAAGTATTCCTTTGTCCAGCAAGACTCAGGGTCAATACGACTTGAGCCTTCAGAGAGCACTTTACTCTAACAAGACATCATTGTTTCACACATGCTTATAATATCTACAAGTGCCTTTTTTCCTCTCCCAAGTGTTTTCTACTGTGTCCACAGTAAGTAGTGAATGAAAACAAAACAGAAAACCTTAAAAAAGAGCAGATAACCTCTCAATTCTAAACCTCTAGCACATCAGATTATTTAATTTTTCCAAGTTCCCGTACACTAATCCTATACAAACATATTTTGCATAATTCTAACTATAATGCACAATTTTTTATGGAGATTTTATTTTTCCACTTGATACTGTATTGCAACCATTTCTCCACTTTGTTATTAAGTTCAAGTGTCACTCATTTTGCAAGGGAAACTCAATTGGGAAAGTTCTTCTAAGTACAAAGGGGGACACCCCCCAAAAAACTGAATTGTTTTTTGGAGCGCGGGCTTCTTGTAGTACAGGCTTCCCCTGCTAGGTAAGTGTTCTAGGAACCCATGGGCATGAGTCTATCAGCTAGTGTTGTTGTGAGAGGCTGTGTTCCGTTTCAGTGACATTTTTTTGGAGATTCTTTCAACACATTTGCCCATTTCATGATGGGTGGTTTATGAGCACACCTGCCACACTGTGATGAGTGTTTAGCAGTTTTTGACCAAAGATGTGATAAACCCATGCTTCACCCTTCCTATTCACCTAATCTCCCACTGAGCGCTTTTTTGTTTGTTTCCCTTGATGAAAAAAGTCCTCAAAGAGAAACTTTGTGCTGATGTGAAAGAGGTGAAACAAAAAATGGCAGAAGCACTAAAAGGCATCAGAATCGACAAGTTCAAAAACTGTTTTTAGCAGTAGAAAAAGCATCTTGATAGGTGTATTGCATCAAATGGAGAGTACTTTGAAGGTGACTGAAGTTTAAACATCTAAGAATAAATACACCATTTTTTAATATATAAAATTTCAGGTTTTTTGAGTCCTCTCTCATATGTTAAAAAAAACCCCAAAACTCCTAAGACAAGCTTAACCTATCAAATACCACAGACTGTCATTAAACTCAAATTTTATTTCAAGAACAAGTGTTTTGTCCTGTAAATTTATTTGTAGGTGGTGAGAGAATTGATGAAAAAAAGACTAAAAACAATTTAAGTATAGACAGCAGAAGACAAGAAATACAAACGGATACTTATACCTGTGTCATAGGCTTGAACTCACTGCTGTGTCCAGCTCCAATGAGATGATGGGCTTTGACTCCTACTTCAGCAAATTTTTCATTTTCAGTAATCCACTGGGAAAGGGCATATGCACTCTGTCGTGTTTTTGTGAAGATTATTCCTCGTGCTGATCCCTCAGTCCTAGTATATTGCTCCATTATGGTGTTTCTTAATTTGGTCAGCTTTTCATTTTCATATTCTGGGTTTTCAGCCAGTTTTTTCAACATTTTTTTGTTTTCTTTAAGAAATAAGTATAGTAGATGTGTTCATTAGCCATTCTACAATGTATACATATTTCAAAACATCGCTTTGTACACCCAAAATGCATATTTTGCATATATATTCACACAAAGTGTTTATTTGTTGTTAAAATAAATTAACTTAAAAAACTATTTTTTAAAATGAATAATTACTCTAAATTAGTAAAATACACAAAAAATTACACTGGAAAATTGTACGTAATGATGCACTGGATTGTGGCTCATCTACAATCGATCTTGTGCTATGTCAGGATAGGTTATAAATAAGTTCATTGCAATTGTCTTGACAATAAAATTGAATGACCAAATAATAGGTAGTGATCATAACAACTCATAGCCAATCTGGTCACAACAACTAGAAATAGCCCCAGTTTGAGCAGGATTTCTTCTTTCAAGATATTTCTCCTTTTGGTGAGCTTATGAGAACTTAAGTTCATGTTAAAAAGGTAAATGCACAAAACCAATACACGTTACTTTGAATCTTACCAAAAAATAAAGTTATGAGAAATCTGTCTGTCTTATCCAGTTTCAAAGGTTTCTTTAAATCATTCTCATCTTTATCACCATCACAGTCATCATCATCACCACTCTCATCACTATCAACTTCTAGGACTGCAAACTTCTTTTCTTTCTCTTCATTGTAGAAAGTTTCAAGATGATTATATGCATCAATCATTCGAATTGTGTCATTAATTTGTAGAGCCTCATTGTACTTCCTCAGGTGTTCTGCACAAACACGGTCTTTGCGATTTCCTTCTTTAGCAGCTATGAAAAATTATATTATGTAAGTGAAATAATGAGCATGCAACTCCCCTGAAATTGTGCTGTGGACTTGCATCTATTTATAATACTGGCTCCAAAATTCACTTTGCTTTGGTTTTGAATTGGGTAAGTTAAAGCTCAAAATGTGTCATGAACTCTAAAAGGGGGCAGGTTTTCTAATTCCTAGATTTGCTGCTTGAGCTCAGCAAAAACATGTATCGGGTGCACAGAGGAATGAACAAAAACGTATTAGTTGATTTTGTATTAATATTTATCTTAATATCTTAAGTACAAAATAAATGAAAGACTCTGGAGATAAAGAGAAAATTGGATTAATTGGAATCCCTTTCCCCAGATAAGGAATTAGAACACATTAATGCTTGACCTATGTAGAACACAGAAATTCTATTTGATACTATATTTGCTTTTAGTTTCCTTGGGAATATGTGATATAGTTATCTGAAATTTTGGCATAAACATGGAGATAAACTGTTAGGTCAAAACCCAAATCACCTTTTTTTTCCATTTGAATGGCCCATTGTTCATAGGGTTGGGTTCCAAAATCTGACATCGAACTCATTTGGCAATAAGTTTGAATTCTTGTCATTATTTCTAGAAGTTTCCCTTTAAATGGATCCTAAAAATAAAGCATATATTTATTCTTATGCGTTTTTACTGTTAAAGGAATAACATTATCTTTGTTATAGTAATGTTCATGATGTAATACATTTGATTCAGAATCTTTGTCTAGACAAAGTAATAGATTAGTGTCTGATCACGTCTTTGTATTTTTATTTTAGTGAGCTTCTCTTTTACCTCTGTCATTAAGACACACCAACACATGTACCCCTGTGGGAATTTCCAATTTAAAAGCTTTACAAGAGTAAATGAATCATATAAATCTTAAATGTTAAAGGTTTTTTTTTTTTTGAGTTGGAGTCTCACTCTATCGCCCAGGCTGGAGTGCAGTAGCACACTCAGTCACCCTAGTGTCGACCTGCTGGATTCTGGTGAACCTTCTGCCTCAGCCTTCCAAGTAGCCGGACCTGCAGGTGCGTGCTATCACACCCAGCAATATATATATTTTTTTAAATCATAGAGATGAGGTCTCACCAAGTAGTCCGGGCTATGTTAAGGGTAATTTTAAAAACACGTATTTACTAATGGCACAATTATTTGGAAAGCCTACAATCTAATCTAAGAAGTATTCCCCTTTAAAAAACTAGTTTCAGTATTATTTCTACCACAATAGAAAGCTGAAGTAGAGTTTGAAAAAAGCCAGACACAAAAGAGTGCATGCTATATAATCCTATGTACATAAAGTTCAAAATCAGTCAAAACTTATTTTTAGTTTTAGAAGTCAGGATAGTATTTATCCTTGAGGCATGGTGATTGGAAGGGGGAACAAGAGGCTTTTGGGGGTACTGGCAATGTTCTGTCCCTTGATCTGTATTTTGGTTACAAAGTTTTCTTTAGTACTTTTCTGTATGTATGTTACACATCAGTACAAAGTATATCAAAAAATTACATTAAAAGATGGCAATTTTTAAAAAAAATATATCCTGAGAAAAGTAGTTTTTAAAATCACTATAAGTGGAAACATGCATTTAAACTTATCAAGTGAAACTGGATAAGTAACAAAAAAGTGAAAGCAAATAAAGGGTGTTCAAATGTGTTAGTGCAGCTGAAAAAGATAGTAGCTTTCTTCAGAATTAAAACAAAAAATCTATGAAGTTTGGTCACTAATATTGGTTTAGTGCCTACTACATTTTAAGCACAATATTATACTGTGCATATCTCACACTATTTAATCCCAACGTTCTATTTTCAATGGTGTTGTCAAGTGCGTATGGCTAAAATTTATCGTGCTTTCTAAACTTTACAAAGAAAGTATTGACAGAATTTCCTAGTCATAATGTCCAAATTGACACTCAGTTGACTTTCATAATCAGTGAAAATATGCATCAGAAAAAGCACCATTAATAGCTCCTTTCTTTACCATGGAAGTGTTTGCCTAAGAAAGTAAATATGAAAATATGCAAATAAGGTAGATTTTCATTATAATTGCCAATTGTAATTTGACAGCAACAAAATGGCTCTGTGGAATGCCAGAAAAACAATCCTGAGACTCACCAAGAGAGTAAAAAAAAGGATAAATGAACTGCTATAACTCTTCCAGTTTAGCTTTACAACCCTCCCCACCCCATTGCCCCTATCACTCTGTGGCTTACATGTAGCCAACTACTGAGCTATTCTTCCTATAAGTTAGAAAACTAAATAAAGACTGAAGGAGAGAATTCACAGTAGTGCTTTGCTGCCTAATATTAATTTAAACAACAACACTGTAACTTGTCAGCTAAAATTTTAAAATAACGTTGTCAGGTGATCAACATAAAATATCAATTGAGCATGATATTGCTAATCAAATAGATATGAAATGTTAAGCACATACTTCTCTGGTGTCATCTGCGATTGCAAACTTCTTGCATGGCTCCTGTATTTGGCCTTTGAGTTGATCGATATTTTCTTTTACAGTTTTAATGGTAAATGCGTCGAGATTGGCACATAGCTGGAAAACAGATATTTTTCAATATTCAGATTATTACTTTTCTCTTTCAGTTGATTCAATGAAAAATTGTTTATGTCAGAAATATGCAGCATATAAACTGTGGCATAAATATGCAGTATACAATTTCAGGAAAATAATACGTAGTATTGCTTGCTAAATATAGCATTTTAGTATTGTTTTACTATGGATCTCACTAACCAACAATCAATAACATTTGTCCTAAGTCCTGATGTAGTAAAAAGGAGCTTCTAAACCAAGTTGGTGTATAATTCCAGAACAAAAAAAGTGTGTTCATTTTCATTCCTTAAATTCCACTTTTTATCTGGAAAAATTGACATGGAAAAAGTATAGCAACTTACAGAGATTAACAGAGAATGGTTTGAGACAATCATATGACTTGAAGCTTACAAAAGGTCATTTCGACATCCATGAATTGTATTACCAACCTCTTCTATACACAAAGAAGGCAGTACAACGCTGGGGGAGCCTTAGCCCATGTGCCTGGACTATCAGATTGGAGTTAATCCTTATTCCTGGTAATAAATTCTATTTTAGAGCCAAAATTATACCTGTGAACGTTGTGTCTACTCTACATGGTTGTTTCTGGATTTAACTTCAAGTAAGGCACTTAAAATTCAAATATAATTGACTTAGTACCAACATACTTCTTGGGCTACTCTGATTCATTTAACACTTGAGATCAACAGTAGCACTTTATTTGGTGTTACTATTTGGGGCAGCTGGTAAGTTCATCTTTAATTAAAGGTCCTCATAGCTCTATTTCCTATTTAATTTTAATTACTCGGATTCCTAGTATCACAAGTAATAAGAAAACATGCAGTTTTAAAACTCATGGAGTAAGACTTTATTATGTAAGGAAACTAGGAATGCTCAGAGTTTATGCTTATTTCTTTATCAGACAGATTAGTGCTTAACTATAGATGTTCAAAAAGAAGTCATTCAATTTTTCTTAACTTCTTATTAATTATATCACTATCCATAATTTTTACAATATTGTTTTGTGTCCTATTTATTAAGACATCCCTGTTTTGTAGAAGATTGAGTGTATTTACATTGTAAAGCAAAAATACGTCATTCAATTGATGATTATGGCACCTGCACTCAACCTTACTTAAAAAAAGTCAAGAAGCTCTGGCATTTGTTTTAGCTTTGCTTTTATTGGTTATACATAAAGTTAATGACTTACTTTCAAAATGTGTTCTTCGGCTTTGGCTTGCTTTCTGGCCCCTCCAACACCTGGTGAAGCTGTTAGTCCCAGTATCTGAGGAAGGGGAATCACTGGTTTGTTTTCTTTCTTGAGTCTATTGTTTTTCAACTTCTGTTTCAAATAACGCCTCATGATGTTATTGTAGACTGCTTCTTTGTTGGTGTGATGACATTCATCAATGATCATGAGGGAAAAGTCTTTAAAAGAAAATTTGAAAGTTTCATTTGTCCATACCAGTATCTACAGTGAGAGAAGTAGCTTTAGGCTACTGAATTAGGCTGCCATGGGAATGCCTTTCCCTGGGCAGGACACAGGAGCCACCCTCTTTCCCTTTTTAGGAGGGGAATCTAACTGTACTAAGCACCTATACACAAAGAAGTTCATGTGTACTAAACCGGAAACTATTCCTGTTAGACAGTATAGATATTTATAAAGCTAAAAAGTGTTAGGTGTGGAATTCATACCATGGTTTATTCCAAAGCAATTCTCAGGATTACACTTTTGTTCTTTAATAAAGTACTTAATTTTAGCTTGGTGAATTTAATTTTTATTTCCTCAAATGAAAACACACTATTTAAAGAAGGATAATTTTGTCTTGTTTTAACATTGAATTTAATTATTATAAATTATTTTTACTTCTTTATCTTCCTTTTTTCTACCTTTTCATTCCATCTTCCATAAAACGAAAAGGATTGTAATTGTGTTCAATGAAGAAAAAGGCATATCTAACAGGGCCCACTAGCAAATAGAAAGAACCTGTCAGAAGTAAATGGAAATTCCAGTGAGTGCTTACTTTAATGGTATTCTTGTGGAGAGTAAAGTGCTCTAATTAAAAACTTATCATTTTTTATTTTGCTTTCTCCAGGAAGTAGAAGGCTTTTACAGAAGATTTATGCAGCGAAAGCAACCTAAACAAAGGCTGATTTTATAAATCAACATTTAAAGATACTATTAACCAATACAGCCTCTGTTACTACTATTAATATTACTACCAATTCTTCCTTTTTTCTAAAAATAAACACTTCCACCAACCTGACAACTGGACACCAGCATCATCTCCATTTTCCAAGTTTAAAAGGGAATTTTCAAGGATTTGAGCTGTACTGATAATCACATCACAAGATTTGACAACTTCTGGAAATGATATTTTCAGTTGGGTATCACCACTTAATCCAATAATACGATACCATTTCTTCAAAAATGGTTTGAACTCCTTGAGGAAGAGCTGTTCAACTAACAATACCTTAAAAACGTGGAGATTTAAAAAGAGGGAAATTATAGTCAAAGCAAAAGGAGTATTGATCAAAGGCCTACTATGTGTCAGGCATAAAAAGAGGTGTTTATATCATTAAGCATAACAATTGATACATTATTCCTTTCATTCATCCCTCAGTAAAGCATTTATTACATGCTTTTAGGTATTGATGTTGTGTCTGGGACACAAAGATATTTAAAATATGGTTGACTGGCTGGGCCCAGTGGTTCACACCTGTAATCCCAGCTCTTTGGGAGGCGGAAGGGGAACAGGTGAGACCAGGAACTCGATCCCAGCCTAAGCAACAAAGCAAGATCTTGTCCCTATAAAAAAAATAAAAAGCTAGGTTTGGTGGCACGGGCCTGTAGTTCCAGCTACTTGGGAGGTTGAGGTGGAAGGATTGCCTGAGCCCAGGAGGTCAAGACTGCGATGACCCATGATTGTGCCACTGCACCCCAGTCTGGGTGAAAGTGAGACCCTGACCCAAATAGTAAAATAAAATACATTAAATTAAATTAAATAAGGTTGATGACTTTGAGCAATGCAGTCTTGCTGAGTACACAGATTAAGATTAAACAAAACAAAACAAACTCTTACAACATTAAGTAATAATGTTCCTATAGAAACACATACAGGTGACAGTGAGAGAAAGAAGCAACTGATCACTCAGAAAAGAGAGTTTAGAAGGAATTTGAATCTAGTAAGCCCCTGGGTCAGTGAAGAGGTAAGTTGAAGCTAAAGTTGGATGAGGAATATATCGTTTTTAATTTGTAGAGCAAGGCCAGGCTATAGAGGTTTGCGGACATCAAGCAGGGTATTTTACATTTAGTATCACAATCACAGGACCCCTGCACATTGTATTGTAAAGGTGATTTCTTCCTGTTGTTTGTTTTGTGATCAGGCCAGAAGCAACAAGCCCACAGGATTGGAAGAAGCTGGGAAACACAAGTGAGGAATTGACTAGGAGTACAGATGTAAAGTGAAGGAATGAACTGCTGGAATAGCTATGGGGACTGAGCAAAAACAAAACAGCAAATAGGCCTGGCAAAAGAAGTGGAAATTTTTGGTCCTTTTCAACTGGCTATGTTGTAATGTCTGCTAAAGGTGACTGGGATGACACCTCGATGATGCACACTGCTAGTCGCTCTGGATACCTCCTCGATTAGGGGAAAGAATACGCAGGCCATCTTAAAGGTCATATTCTAGAAAGATTTATACAATGGAAGTCCAGTGGCTTACAATTTGGCAAACAGAGTTGGCAGAAAGAATTTCAAGGGCAAGCCTCAAAGAATGCTCATTATCTTCTTCATAATGTAATTACCTGAAATGCAATCAGTGGTCACCTTCCCAGTAGTCTGTAGGGTATGTGTTATGCATCTTTTCACTTGAGGGAAGCCCTGCTTATGTGTAAAATAAAGAAGGCTGATTCCCTGGCTGAGGAGAACAGCTTATGAAGAACACTGGTGGTTTCCATTATTATTTAGGAGAAATGATGGAGGCTTCTAAGAATGGATGTCTAGGGAAGAGGGGAGGGAGGAAGGAAGTAAAACAGAATCTATGAATCCCAAGGAAGCAAAGTAGACTTAAAATCAATAATTAAGGTTGGTGAGTGAAAGAACATTACCACAGGGTTGAAAGAGTAGAAAAAAGAAAATTTCAGCTAGTGTTTATTATTATTTTTTTCCCAAAGTAAAGTCTCTCTGGTTCTCCTGTCATAAAATCACTTGAGAGATTTGGAAAATGCAGACTCCTGAGCCCCACTTAAGAATTACTGAATTGAGGATGATCTCTTGGGACAGAGCCTTGAAACCTTCACTTTAACAAAGGTTTCTATATGACATTTAAAGTTTTGAAATTTGATAGTCAAAGCTATACCTGATTTATTTTTCTAGAAGTATTATTTCACTTCCACTTGTGCAAGACTTGGGAAATAATCTGAGACAGAAGTAAGAAGGGAAAATTCTGAGGAAGAGAAGGGAAATTAAATTTAGTTGAAAGAGACAGCATGATCCAGAGGGAAGGCCTTGTGTCTTGGACAAGGTCTGAATCAACCCAATTCTCTCAATTTCCATATTCATAAAATTAGGATAATATTAACCAATTCTAGGGTTATGAAAATTAAATGAACTAGAGCCTGACATATTGCCAGTGCTCAGAAAACTTTCCTGATATTTTACCTATCCTTTCATTCTAGAAAAAGAGGATGGTGTAAAGGGAAGGCCAGTTGACTTCAGAAGATAAAAGCTCAAGGCTCAAGTCTCTTCTCCTGATGGGCTGATTAAAGTTTTGGAGTCTCCGTTTTCTGATAGGTGAAATGGGAATAACATTGACTACTTCATAGAGTAGCTGTGTGGACTTAGCGAGATTATGTATCTGAGAGTGCTTTATAAAGTGCAATAAAATATTTATTGTTATATTATCAGTTTGCATCTCTTATCTCCCTTCTAGACTGCAGATTTCTTGAGGACAAGAGACAAGATGTGCATTTGTTTTATCTTTAAATATACTCATGCTGAATGAGTTAACTAAGAATCTCTGTACCATGAAGTGACATAGCAACACAAAATTCTACCCATAAAAGGTGAGTCAAAGCCTTCCAGCATCCTTTGATCTACAGAACAAAAAGAATTGTCATGGGAAATAGCAGGTGCTGGAAATCCTGATACTCTGGGTGGTGTTGACTTCCTACTGAAGGACACAGAAAGCCAGATGCAAGTCTGACATGGCTAATTGGGAGGTGTGTGGTCCTCTTGGAGCCTTTTCCTGAGATGTGACAGAGTGCCTGCCAAGACTAATCAAACCCAACTGCTACCCACTTCTGCTGAATCATATGGGGCTGCATTACAGCATCTGAAGGAACCTGGGATTCATCTCTCATGATGTTGAAGCCCTAGATAGGAAATGGAAAGTCTGGGAACACAGGTGGTGTTTTCATTTCTCCCTGCATTTGAAGGCTATAACTTTGGAAAGGACGGAGGAAGGGAGATGAAAGTAAATGGTGTTAGAGAATAGGATTTTTCTTTTCTAGATCCAGGGTAACAATATATTGCTATTGGGCCAAATACAGGACATAAGTTATGTAGACTTACTGGGCCAAAGATTTCCTGACTCAATAAAAACTAATTAAAGCTGAAATTATTTTAAAATTTAAAAAATAGGATATAAACAATTATGACATAGATGAAAGAATCAGTAGAGGAATTTCTAGTAATTCTTAGGAGAAAAACAATAGGGAAGCAGATCAGGGATTAGAGTCAAGTCTTCAAATAGCCATGCAACAATGCAGTGAATATCAATAATTAATGAGGATAAACTAACATTTAAATATGGCCATAAGCCGGGCTCGGTGGCTCAGCCTGTAATCCCGTGCTTTGGGAAGCCGAGGTGAGTGGATTGCCTGAGCCCGCGGGTTCGAGACCCTCCTGGGCAACCTGGCGAGACTTCATCTCTACAATAAATAAAAAAATTAGCCGGGTGTGGTAGCGCACCTGTAGTTCCAGCTACTGGAAGGCTGAGGTGGAAGGATCGCATGAGCCCAGCAGGTCGAGGTTGCAGTGGCCGGGAGCGGCCACTGCACTCCAGTCTGGGCGACTGAGTGAGACTCCAACTCAAAAAAAAGAAAAGCCGGGCTCGGTGGCTCAGCCTGTAATCCCGCACCTTTGGGAAGCTGAGGTGAGTGGATTGCCTGAGCCCGCGGGTTTGAGACCCGCCTGGGCAAGCAAGACCTCATCTCTACAATAAATCAAAAAAAAAAAAAAAAAAAAATTAGCCGGGCGTGGTAGCGCGCTCCTGTAGTTCCAGCTACTCGGAAGGCTGAGGCGGAAGGATCGCCGGAGCCCAGCGGGTCGAGGCTTGCGGTGGCCGGGAGCGGCCACTGCACTCCAGTCTGGGCGACAGAGTGAGACTCCAACTCAAAAAAAAAAAAAAATGGCCATAAATGTGTATTCATGAGAATCACCTAGACCTGATGGTATGAAAGATTCCTGACTAGAATATAGTCAGGGGAAGGAAATATTATAGAAAGGAAGGTGCATTAGAAACAAACAAAAACATGAGATGTGAAACAATCAACATGAATGATATAAAGAGATAAACCTAAGTATTTGTATTTAGGCTCAAAACTGCACAAAAATAAGTTTAAAGTGTTCTAGTCTAAACAAAAAGGAACTGAGAATTTTGAGCTATGGCAAGGTTCAGATAAGTCTGGATGCCAAAGGCAATTTCAGTCACGAGCTGTGTCACATTTCATATCTCCTACACTCTGCACTGGTGTGATCATACCTATAGTATGCTGTCCAGCTTTGGATGCTGTATTTTAAGAGGGTTCTAGATAAATATCTGAAAGGATATGAGCATTAAGAATAATGAAAGTTCCGGAAACCATGTTAAGTAAAGAACAGTTAAAGGAACTGTCAATATTTATACCAGGGGACAAAAAGAAAAATAACTTAGGAGCCACATGACGCTGACTTCTCTACCTGAAGGGCTGTTGTAAGGCAGTAGACTTAAGACTTGCTACTTATAATTACAGAAGAAAGAACTGCAACTGCTGAGTGTGGATTACAGAGAAACAGATTTGAATAAATACATGTAGGGCTTTCTAACAGTGTCAGCCGTTCAAAGAATGCCTGGGGATATCTTGTTAGAATGGGGACCTTCTTAATAATAAAAGTTACTAAGCAGAAGTGAGAGAAACACTCTGCACAGGCAGAAAGGTGGATCCCTTTTCAACTCTAGTAGTCTATGGCTCTTTGACCAGATAAGGAAAATAAAGAAATAGAAAAATAACTCCCAAGTTTTGAGGCTATATGCTTTGGAGGATGTAGTATGACTAACAAAGAGACAGATATATAGGATAGGAGAAGCCTTTGGGAGGGTAGATGCTGAATTTGAGGAAATGGTGCAATGTACAAATGGTTTTCAAAAATATGTAAATAGTTTTGAATCCAGGTAACTTTGTTGTTTTCTCTGGACTTGGCACTTAAGATCCTGTTCTCTGGTTATTCAGTTTCACTAGTTGTGAAGAGGAGGGAGTGAAAGAAAGAAGAGTGAGAGAAAGAGCCATTATTAGGTCATTAATAATTTAATTTAAACTTCAGAACAGGGTAGTTATTATATTGTTCATTTTACAGATGAGGAAACTAAAGTCAGAGAAATTACTAACTTGTCTAATTCAAACTACTGGTAGGTAGAAATAGGATTCAAACCTATATTGTTCTGAAATATAACATCTTTTCTAAATGAAATATGTGAAAGGATGTGGATAAATACACTTTAATGTCTTGCCATTACTAGCAAAAGAAATAGAAGTGCTTTAGTAGTGGGTATTTGAGTATGAAGGTCTAAAAAACTTAGCAGATACATACAAAATGCATTTGGAACTACATCATAGGAGTCACTCAAATCATGGATGTTTCTTAGTATTGTTTCTAAGTACGTTTCTTTAGTATTGAAAAACAGGTTGCAACTCAAACTTTTAGCATAATAGAAATCCAAAAATTATGAGATGTATTATAGTCCATTTCTATATTTTTTGTAAAGAAATATAAATAAGAATGGAAAAAAACCTTTCTGGTCATGGAAAAGTATACTCAATGTTAAACCATAAAATAGTAAAGATTAATATCCCTAAACTATACATTTATAAATTAATAAACTCATTTATCTGAATACACTCAAATAACTAGATTTTGTTTTAAAGTGGAGTCATACCTATTTTTGAAGATGACCTTCAGATACTCTAAGATATAAATTATCAAGAAAAATCTCAATTGTTTTTAATGTAACATGTGTTTATAGACTATGTAATATATATACACATATAATTTTGAGCACTTTATTTAACTTGATACAGATAAACCAATATTTACTTAATTTTCTTTTTATCTTCAAACCATATTATATGCAGTCTGGATAAAGAGAACTTGCCATCTCTTTAAGGGTCAGTGATTAAAGAGACTGTAAAAAAAATATTTGATCTTAGATTCCCGTGATATCTTAGAGTCCTTCATGTTTACACGCAACGATAACTTAAATTAGTACCAGTAGACCTTGAGGTATATCTGGGTACATATAACCCTTATACATGTTATAATTATTTGATTTAATGTTTTGGTTTTATGGAAAAAAGTCTAATTTCAGACTAATCACTTATATATTGTGTATACCTAAAAAAGATTAAAGATAAAATAAATGATCTATTTTGACATTACTCCTAATTAAGCTAAATCTATATGATTCATTGCTATATATGTCATCACATAAAAGTTCCAGAATAATAAAATGAAGATGAACAGACAGTACTATGTGTTATTAGAATACCTTATTGACAAGAACTATAACTTTTCCATCCTCAGATGCCTTTTTCTTCTTGTCCAAGTGATCCTTGGCAATGTAAACAGCCACTCTGGTTTTTCCACTCCCTGTAGGAAGGCATATGATGATATTCTTCCCTTCCAAGGCTGGCTGGGCAACTTCCATTTGGTAAGGCCTGAGTTGGAGCTCTGGCTCAGGGGATGCTCTTGCTGCCCCAGTCTCTTCATCTGAAGGAAGTTAAAAGTAAAAGAAAAGAAAAGAAAAAAAAATGGAGAAAGGGCAATAAAATAAGCAAGGCTGGGAACCATGAAATTGGACATAGGCCTCTTGTGGTTTAAATTCCTTTTCATGTGTGGTCCAAACCAATCCATGTTCTATTTTCTGTACCAATGAGTGTCTGCTGTCTGCATTTGCAGGATACAACCTAGACGCTCTATCATAGAGGTGGCCTAGGCCATGGGGGTGCAGAGGGGATGAAGCGTTTTCACAGGGTGGGCAAAGTCAAGGGGAATTTAAAGAAAGGGATGTTGTGCAGGATTGGCAATTATGACTGTTAATTCACCAGACTTCCCATTTCTTTGTTGAGCCATTATGCCCTATTTGTTTCACTTAGCCTGTCAATCTACAAAATCAAAAAGAACTGGGAGAGTGGAAATCATTAGTTCTCCTATTCCACAGTCCCCTTCATTTTTATTACAAAGAATATATTGCAGCTGATACCACCTTCATTTTAAAAAATTTTATCTGTCAACCAAATACCACAAAAAAGGCAGGTCCCTTTTCCTAGTTGAGGCAACTAGGTTGTACAGAAGTGATATTAAGGGAGCAGAGGAAAAATTCTTCCCATGTTAACCTTTAACTGGTAGGTTTTCATTAAAAGATAAAGCAATAATTTTGTTGGTTTAAACTAAATTGTGACTAATTTTGCAATTTCATTTTGAATTATGATCTTTATTACTTCCCTATATGTATGTCTCCAAATATTCATACTTTTTCTGAAACCCAAAGCACAATATATTGAAAATATTTCCAATTAACATAGATTTTTAAGTTTGAAATACTGACAAAATAGGTACTAGCATACATTAATTTTAAGACTATTAGAATATATTTAAAGATATAGCATATCTTAGATACATTTTATTTAGAAGTGACCATATTTAGCTATATTATCCAGGGTGAAAAGATCTAAAAATGCATAGCTTATAATGTGAAATGAAGTAAAATAGATTTTAAACCAATTTAAAAGCCCATCATATGCCTTATATAACCACAAGAAAAAAAATGAATGACAATACTTATCAGTATTTCATCACACATGAAATAAGTGTTCTTTCTCTTATCAATGATTGCAGTAAAACTAAACTAGCATAATTCCATTAACTTCAAAAAACTTGCTGATGGCCCCATTTCAGCAAATGGATAATTCTATTTGAGAAGGTTTTAACTTGTTGTGATAGTACTATCTAAACAGGTAGGAAAATTCACACCAAATACCACTTAAAATCATCTTCTAACCTGGCAGGAAATTTGCCTTCTGTGTGGATGAGTTAAGACAGATGCAATACATTTAAGCTATCATTGGATTATCTGCTGATTCATTCAATCTGACTTCCAAAGAAACTCATTCCAAATCACCAGCATTTAAAATATACATTGATAAGCTTTCTTTCCATGCTAGTTTGAACTCTACAGTATTTATAACAGTTAATTCATTGATGTAAGGTTCAGATTTTTTTAAGAACAGCATTACCTCTCAATTAAGTATTATAGACTATCAAAAATCTTAATATTTCACCTATATAAAGATTGCTTATCATCTAACTTTTCCATCAAAGTCAGACTATTTGCAAAGGCATATTGTTAGCAGTGTCTAAACCAAAATCCAGGAATTTACTTTTACTAAATTGTTATTTGATCTAGAAAGTTTGTTAAAAGGTATCAATACATTCTCTTTGCTTAATTTCACTCTATGTACATTTGAGCATAGATTAAAAATAATAAAATGTTGCTTTCCTCATAATAGTTGCGTGTGCTTCTCAATAATCATTTTTTCTTTTTGCTTTTCGTGCTTTCTAGTATATACTTGGGTAACAAATATTAAAAAGAGAAACACATAGCGATTTTTAAAGTCTCATTCCCAGGAATCTAGAACCAAGTCAAATGAGTAAAATATCAGTATCTTTCACACATTGTCTTCATTTATATTACTGATATAGTGTGTTAATAAATTTAAGACGCATTAAAATGTTAAACGTGCTATTGTATTCAAAATTTAACTTCAGAACAAACGTCATGAAGTTTTACTTCTATGTAAGTGATTATGTACCAGTAATTCATTCTGCTGTCAGTATTGACTGAACACCTCTTATATATCATGCGCTCTCAAGAATATAATTGTCCTCAAGAACTTCTGACTGTATGGCACTAAATGCTTCTGTCACTAAAAATACCTGGTTAGATAGAGAGCTCAATAATCTTCCATAATTTTTAGTCAAGACTAAGCGATTTGATGGGTGGCCCTAAGCTAAAGAAAAAATGCACAGAGTGAATATGAAAAAAATTAGAGTTGGATTCAATGTGAGAATAGCATCCAAAGAAGAAAAGCTGGGTGAGTGCTAAATATTCAGCCTGATTCTTGCCTTATCACATCCTCTGACATAGGGATGGAAGAATTTATCCACAAAAGCAATGGAAAGAGAGGTTTTTGTTGTTGTTGTTGTTTTTTCCCCACTGTCACCAGAAGGAAGGAGCTGGGCTAGTATCAATGAGCCAGGAGCCAATTTCTTTTATAAAAGAAATGTTTGGGTTTTTGTTTGTTTGCTGTTTGTTTGTTTTTGACTCTTTCTGAAAAGTGTAATCAATTAAATGAAAATGACTTTTAAAATCTGCCCAGTCTTCAAATAACATTGTGCCCTCCCTCTACAACAAATATTGATTGAAGACCTTAAGAATATATTATGCCATATAAATGGTCAAAAAAGGAAATCAAATAAGGCTTAAATAATAATATTCTATTGGAACTACACCATGTGGCAAATTTCATTCTCACATTGATTTTGACAGCTGAGTTATTCTTGGAGAGAAAAGGTCTGTCACTGCATGTGTTTGAAATCTACATAGTATTCCTTTACCTATAGCATGTAACCACAGAAAAATACGCCATTCCAGCTGGACAAATATTAATAGGCATTACCTCAAAATAGTAAGGAAACACTTTCTACATATCAGGCCAATGTGTATTGCCAGAAACATTGCCACTTTTTTAGAGGCAGTATATCTCTTTAAAAGTGGAAAATAGAAAAAGAAGGCTTTCATAACATAATTAGAATATTTATATTTTTAAAGTACCGGTAATTATGTTTTACTCTGTCCTAGCATTTCCACGAAGGAACGAAGGAACGTAACATGATTATATTGGGTCACATCCAGGATCCCTATGGCCTATATATGACCTTTGAAGGAGGACGAAGGACACATAGAAAGGTCTTTTAATGTCAACTTCAAAAGTTAAAATATAATCACAAATATTGTGATAATTTTCAGTGCCCCAATATGTGTTTAACAGTTCACCAGTTTATCTAAACCTTCTTTTGAATTAATTTTTATTTCAGCCTATATCATGCACTTGTGAGTAAGAAATTTCATAAATTTACCATTTTAGAAATTTACTACTCACTATCAAAGTGATTCTTTGTTCCTAAGTACTGACCCATCTAGAACTTCAAGGGGTGTTCCTTGAAGTGCGTTTGTCATCAAAAATGTATTTGCCTTTGAAAACGTATTTGCTTTCCAAAAGTAGATTGCATTCAGATTATCGTGTCTTTCATGCCACATTGAGAACTAAAAATCAGCAAATACATTTGCTAACAGTTTTAAATAGGCAAAACGCCCTGCACATAGAGGCCACACATTAAATATTTATTGAATGAATAAATATTGTTGAAAAGCCTTTACTTAGACAAATAAAAATTGGGATGATATACAAAAACTTAAAACAACTCTTAAAGATGTTAAATATTAGCTAGAGTATATTTTGAGTTCTAGCATCAATAGCGTGTAATAAAAATGTTAATTATTAAATTTAACAATTTTATGACATGATAGAAAAAATATAATCCACAGAAATAAGCACATGGCAAGAACTTAATAAACATTGATTGGATTGAACAGAAAATGAATTAACCCTTTTAAATTAGGATTAAAGTAATGACTGACATTTGGTGAATTGGGTTTTTTCAAACTAATCTGTTCCATGGGATTCAGGAGTGTGAGAAAAGGATATATTAATAAAAGAGGCAGTGCAATCTAACTTGGAAAGCTTTTAAGACAGGTGACGATCTTTATATAAACTGTGCCCTTTCAGGCTTATTGTAGATATAAACTTTTATAATTCCTCTGACAATGCAGGATAATCTAAATTATATAATATTTTCTAAGTTGCAACAACTCAATCACAAATGAAGAATAAAGTACTCTGTTTTTAAATTTGTCAATTTTCCATTTCTTCTTAGCTGTTCACATTCAAAGCATTTTCTATTTGTTTGTAACTTGTTAATTATAATTAGGAAATACCTCAAGCATATAGCCAAATAAAGCAAGGTATATAATAGACATCCAATAACCCACCACCTATATGTAAAGATTTAACATTTCAGTTCAGCAGTAATCATGGAAATACACATGGATATTCAGAGAACAGAAAGAAACAGTTTGAAGTCTGTCAGACTAACAAATTAGGAAATCTGATAACAGGAATTATTGATGAGGATGTGAGGGATTAGAATCTGTACCCTCATTTATTGCTGATGGGCTATACAACCAAATAAAGAACAATTTGGGAAACCTAGTAAAGTATTCGTTTAGTGACCAAAATATTTTTTGCAAACTCTACTGCTATTTATACAAATAGGAACTCTTTTTAACTGTGTATGTAATCTAGTTTTCATTTTAAGAGGGACTTTATTGTCCTCAGTTATCTACAGAGTCACACTCCTCTTATTGACAATATCAATTTTTTATTTAAAATGTTTTTATTTAAAAGAGTAGGGTTTGGAAATGAACAAGTGTACCAAATTGGAAACAGAATTTAAACACAGTGAAATTAATTAAAACAGATCTCATAAATAAAATACATGACATGACTCTATGGGATGTGACATATGCCAGACATAAAAGATATATACTGGATCAAAACTAGAGTTTGGTTCTAAGACTTTTTTAAGTTGTACTTTTAAAGAAAGTAAATGGCAAAGTTCCAAAATGAAGTCACTGGAGAAAAGAATTGCTTTAATTGCATAAATACATTAGGGAGGGTATGAACAGCCCCCATGCTTTCACTATATGGCGTCTTATTTCACACTTTTTAAGGTTTACACAACAGTTAGGCAGTACCTGAATCACTTCCCATGGTGCCTGAATCACTGCCCATGTTGCTGTTATGTCCAAGACTTTCATCTAAGCAGCTGACACTTCCTTCTGCCAAACTTGTGTCTGATTCTGCAAAGGAAAACATTTTAAAATATTTTAAAAATATTTCTGAGAATAAACGTATTTTAACTGCACACCTCTACAGCACACAGCACATACAGTTCAATGAAAGTGGGGAAGGCACACCCAGACAATTATGAATAAAAGGTAAAAGCTTCTGGCAGGCTACATTTAAAAAAAAATCCACTACGAATGAGCAGCTGCTGGGTAGTGACTCAAATATATATTACCTACTTAAAGGACTGAACGTCCAATTGGAGAGCTCCTGCAAATCCCTAAGGATGTATGGCTTGTGTAGTCCCTCTCCATGTTGCCCAAGAAGAGACTATCTAGACTTGAGAATGTATTTCAAATGAACAATAGTATATAGAACCCACGGAGCTGTTTTTATTTAAAATGTTAGGAAATTAATAAAACATAAAAAATTAATAAAGCACCTGGACCTACTGATCAGTTATGAAAAAACACTTAATGATAAATATAAATTTAAAATCTCAAAAAGAATTTGCTCAAAAAGAATATCATTAAAGCCTATCACAAAGATGTACTAGAAGCTGATATGAGGTTGGAAATAAGTGTTTTTCTTCATTGTAATTAAACTAAGCCTCTATCAAAGGCATATACACCCTTCATTTATTAATCCCAATTTTCTGTTTCAATACTCAGTATCTATTCCTTTTAAAAATAAAGGGAAAAATTCCTCCCTTATAGCTTCGCTTCATTTCTTTTTCTTTTTTTCTCTCTCTCCTTCCTTCCTTCCTTCCTTCCTTCCTTCGAAAGCAGGATTTATTGAGAGGACAGAAAAGCTCCCACAGTGGGAGGGAACCCGAGGGAGTTGCCCTACAGCTTATTTTCAAATACATATGCAATGACATCTTCAAGGATCAGGACTATCATTAAACTGGTAAAAATAATTGAATAGTGTACTAATGTTGGCTTTGGAAACGGAAGGGCTTGAGAAATGTGCTATTGACTTTCCTCTAAACCTGAATTCTCCTTATTTAAAATTGGGCTAATTCTACTTAAGCTCACAGGATTTGATAACCACTAAGTAATAGTAGGTAAAATAAACTCCTGGCACAGGAGCTTAATTGTTGGTGACTAGAAAATGAAATAAAAACCAAATAGTGGATATGTAACCAGGCAGGAATTCCACTTGATAATGTTCTTCTTATAATTAATATTTTATAATATTTACACTTATTAGATAATTATTTTTTAATCCCAAAGCTTCCTAATGCACTAATACATTATATTAAAGCAGTCTTTAACTATTTAAAAATCGTTTGCATCATGTAGTTAAGGCCGGAAATAGAAATGGATAAAAAAAAATAGACACATATTATGCCTTAATAAAATTTCTCTAAAAAGAGATGATGTAAAAATCCCCCAAACTATCTTCTTTTTCCTTAACCAGTTAATGTTTTCAAGCTAGATGTATTGAGGTAGAATTTGCATACTATAAAAACCATTCATTTTTAGGTGTATAGTTTAAAGAGTTTGACAAATTATGCAGCTTTGTAATCATCATCACAATAAAGATATTTCCAGCACCCCCAAATCCCTTCAAGTTCCTTTGTAGTCAATTCCTCCTGCGAACCCCTGGCCACCTAATGATCTGATTTCTGTTCTTACAAATTTGCCTTTTCCAGAATATCATATAAATGGATTCATGCAATATTTAGCCTTTATGTCTGGCTTTTTAAACTTAGCTTAAGACAATTGAGAAGCATCTATTTTGTCACGTGTACTACTAATTTCTTCCTTTTTACTGCTGCCTAGTATTCCGTTGAGATTCTATTTGTGACATTTATAACGTCCTCTTTCCAATTTGGATAAGCCTGTTTAGCATGGGAGACAGAATTACAGTCAGTGCCAATCATATATGTAAGCTGTCTTTCTTAAAAATTGAAGAAAGCTGATTAAAAATTTATGGAAAAATTCTCAATGGACTTGCATTCTGTTGAAGTATATTAGCACAACATAAATATACTAATGTGAAAATACTGTGCTTATCAGTTGTTGTAGATTAGCTCTAAAACTCAAATTTGAGGAATCCCTTATGATCACACAGGAAAACCTGTACATCTCACTGAGAGATTTAAAATATGGCACTTTGCAATTCCCAGAGGTATGTCTTGTTAGAAGCTCAGAGGCGAGTGTGGCATAGAACTGTCAAGCAGAAGAGCGTTTTGGGCAGATGTACTGATGAAAGGAGAATATGATTTGTAAGGGAAAGGCAAGGTGTAAAATGAAATAGGGAAAATGTCACTGCAAGAATAATTCTTGATCTAGAAATATAGGCCAAGATTTTTGAGGCAAAAAGTGAATTTTGACGTGCTTTTCATTTGTTGTTTTAAATGGAGTATTGAGAACTGAAGGGCATACTAAAACTACCAAAAAATATTAACAAATAACCCAAATCAACATTGTATCAAGTTTTCTACTAAGTATAATAGAAATGAAAATTATATTTGATTTTTCACTTCACTTTCTAATCACTAGCATAGCTATACTGTAATATGAAACCTACTTTATATACATGGAAGGTCAAGATTTTCCCCAAGCTTTGTTCTAACCAACGTAAGTTTTGGAGGAGTTATTTATGAATATGCGCAAATAATTGATAAATATTTTTTAAAGTTGCTACCAAAAATAGGGTATTAAGTCTATTATCTGTATTATTTTGATCTACCAAACAAATCTTCAGTGTGTCGAGCTCAGTTTTCACAGATGTAATGTAAATTACATTTTAAGTTATCAACCTCCTATGTAGTAGATATCCATTATCTCCTCAGTTTCATAGGTGAGAAATCAACGAATGGAGAGATTTAAAGATTTATTCAGATCACAGAGCCAAAATGGGGCAGAGTCTCCATTTCTGAATCCAAGTCCAGTGTTCCAGTGCTTTTTACCACACACCAAGCATGGTTGATGATTTGTGTGAAGCTTTGTTAAACAAGCAATCCTGTATCCACAGTGTTAAGTGACATGGAAGCTTTTTTAAAAATATAGCACTGTAATAATATAAAATTCACTGTAATGCCAAATTCTCGATCAATCTTGAAACAAAGCTTATCTTTCCAAGAAAAGAAGTTAGAGAGATAATTTTATTTTGCTAACATTTCTAATTTCATTGATAGACTTTCATTAACTTTACATTTCAGCATCCATACTTACTTTTAAACTTTTTTCTACACACACATAAAAAAGGAACACTTCTGTCCTCGTTACATAAAATTAATTGCAATCATTCTGGTGAGATTATTATGAAAATGAAAGTGAATATATAGAGCTCTATTTCTTTGTCATTTTAAGGGTATATAAATCTCCAGTTTCTCCACACAAAAATAATTTTGTTTCCTAGGCAGCAAATTCTTATGCATTTTGATATACTTTTTTGCTTTCATAGAAATATAAGTACTAAAGGAAATAAATTTAATAATAAAAGGAAATATATTTTATTTCCTATAACCTGAGACTGCCTCCCTACTGCCTTCACTTTAAAAACCATATTACACACAAACATACCCCTCCAAAGCAAGATCAAGAAATTGCTTACATGATGCCAAAATTAACAACTTATTGAGTTTAAATGCCAAGGATTCCTGCAATTGATTTAGATTTATCTTGTTCTAGTCTTTGTATTTTTCAAAATATGTCAATCTGGATTTAAATCCTAATGAATAAAGTCATGTGTTTATGATTTTAAAGTAGATCATATAAAACGGAGTCAACTGGAGGTGGGTGTTGCCATTTAAAGAACTTGCTCTTTGGAGTCCAGTTAACTGGTCTTCAGATCTGAAAGCAGCCACTGCTGACAAGTAACTTAATATTTTTTAAAAATGTAGATAGTAGTTTATTTTTTCTTATTTACTGTGAGAATGATTCTGTTAGAATAAGAAAATCAATTTTGAAGACAAACAAAATTTAAATTCTCATGAAGTTGCTGATTAAAGGGCTTTGAATACTGGAGTTATGTTGTGTAATCAGTTCAGTTAACTTTTATATAGGTGTTATTTTCTCTATGAAAGATACCAGAGCTAGCTATGAAACAGATTAGAAAATGGTGGTAATTTCTAACTGTTGAGGGAAAGCAGTTATTTGTACCAAACTATTAAAACGAAAGAAAATTATAACCATCCAGTTGAGAGAGTATTTTCTGCAAGATTTTTGTAAACAACACAAAAAAGAACAGCTTTGCTTACAATGACAGAAAGTGTCTAAGACCAGTCCATAAGCCATGAAAAAAACTGCCTCATTTTGTGAGCACATCTTGAGTATTTTGTTAATAAGGCAGAAATATTAACTGGAATCCAAGAAATTTCATATTTAACATACTCTAGACCTTAAATACTTTACAATATTTTTAAATCATTTAGAAACCAAAAATATTGAAGTTAAAAAAAAAATTCACACACAAAAAAGACCTCTTGGTTTAAAGCCTTTTTAGATCTATTTCAATGTAAAGTCTGCCCTCTGCTGGAACATGCTATTATAACAAGTAGTGGACAAATAGGTATTCAAAGAGCTAATAAGCTTCATTAGGTAAAATACAAATTGGTTCTTTCTTCTATTCCTATCAGGGAGCGTGCCTCCTATTTTCAGCCTAAATGCATTTCTCCCTCCACAGAATACTTCTCCTTTCTTTCTCTTCGCCTCAGTCTGCCATAGGTTCTCTTTTCTGAAAAGTGGTTTTGCACTACAGCAGGAAACAATGCGAGGGGAAAGGGTCTCTGTGCATACTGAGAAAGAGAACAGCACTAACCGCTCTTCCTCTGAGAGTTTGTGTTTGCAAGGTCTTCCAATAGTCTAATTTCACTTTTCATGGCAATGTTGTGTTTATTCTAGTTCTGACCTCGTGATGCATTTTAGCTTCACCTTTTTAGCTACCCCCGCCTTCCCTCCAGTTTCATAATCTCACAACCTGGAACATTCAAGTCTATGCCGAAAGCTTGAAACACATGTGTCTGTATGGGCACACGCGCGCGCGCGCGCGCACACATACACACACACACACACACACACACACACACACACAAAGACTGCACGGGCTTCTCAAGCGGGCTTACATTCAGACTGCTAATAATACATATTTCCTTTTCTTTTGAAATAACTTAATCTTTTTTGAGAGGAAAGAGATCACTTTTATTTTCAGCTCTATGTATATGGATCTACACACACACACGCGCGCGCGCGCGCGCACACACACACGTGCACACACACGCTCACATTTTGGTCTGTCAGATTTTGCTCTCCGTGCCAGGGAACATGTGTTCCCGCAGAATGGAGAGAAGCCACCTCCACCCACCTTGCATATTCTCTCCTGGATCCAAGCTTCTAGGAAATGAGTTTCCCAAAGAGAAAAATCACTCTCCTAGAGCCACAGGCCCACACGGTTATCCACGGAGCTCCTCGGCTCCTGTTTATAGAATTTCTACAGTTGAAACATTTCAAACATAATTAAATGTGAATTATATGCAATGATGTTGGTTTAAAGTGTGTCATCTATGTCCTTTAGTCTTTGACCTTGAGCTCTCATATAGGAAGGTAGTTAGTTATTAAAGTGCAAATTGTGAGGATGGCCACAGACACCAGATTGACCCATTCATTCACTGACAGTAATGGAGGCAGAAAGATGTCTTAGAATCAGTTAGACTGAGGAGCCAGTTGACCACATAGGAAGTAAGTCTAGGCAATAACAAGGTTTAGAAATGGTAAGGTGGGAAATGAATTGAAAACCTCATTGGCTGGTAAGGACCTTTCAGGAAAGGCTATGGGAATTAAGATGTAGGCAGAAGAGAGGATAGGAAGGGATACATCTAAGTGTATTCTGGTAAATGTTCAACAACTGGCTCTTTGGTTGGGAGAGATGACTCAAAGGTGTTTGTCAATTTCCATAGTGTAAGTGTTTGTACCATGGTCAATTTTAAGCTCTCACCATGATATCACTGAGTGCCGCTGAGAAGAGATGTGCAGGTTGCGCTCTGACAAGCCAGAATGAGCCAGTTCCAGCCCCCCACTGGACACATTCCTCTTACGAAAAACTGTCCTACAGACATCATCTGAGATGATTGCACATGCATTGTGCTGGTGTTTCATATTTATCCAAATAGTGAATGGTATATATTTTTTAAGTTTTGTGTGTAGAAAAAAGCATCTGTAAAAAATACTGTAGGGAAACTCATTTGTTCTCATTGATCTTAGAAGTCTTATCTCCACCACAAAGTGCTCCTTTCTCATCCAACTATTCCCCTGAACACATTTTGAGCTCTCCTGTATCTGCAATTTTGTTCGTGATGCTCATACAACCTGGAATGTTGCTTGCCATCTCTGTTTGCAAATCCAACAAAGAACCTTCAAGGCTCAGATGAAATGTCTGTTTTCTTCTGGTAAGCTTTCTCTCATCAGTCTTCCCTCTTTCACAAGTCTTCTCTCCATAGCCTTTAATATAGGTCTTGTTTCTCTAGCTATGGATGGACTGCTATTTCTCTTTGGAGACATGTATCTTGCTTTCTTAAATTAGCTTATAAACTTCTTGAGGGCGAGCACAATGCCTCAGTGCTTGGTTTCCTCAGTAATACATTCTTACCTGACCAACTCACCTCTTTCTTCTTATACTCTGATTTCTACTCCTCCTTCACATTCCAAAATAGGGAAGGGAAGGTCTAACAGTCAAATTAAAATGAAAACCATTGCTTGTGTTAAAACTTTGCTTAAAAAGCTTTAACTTTGTTGCCATAAATGGTTATCATGAAAATAAATCCAGCATATATTAACTGCATATTAGGGAGATTTCTTTCTGTCATAATATCTACATCCTCATTCCTGAGGTATGAATGGCAATCCTCCTAGAACTACTATGCAATTGTAAGACATATTACTGACCCAGATAGCTCATAACAGTTTTCAAATAAAATACAAGGCCACATAATCCTTTAACAAGCACCAATTTCAGTATCAGTATCAATATCTGCCTCTCTCTCTCTCTCTCTCTTCCTGTGTCTCTTTCCTTCAGCTTAAATTAGTATCTGTCTTTAGTTTGCCTCAGTAGTACTGCTAGTTCTCAATAATTAATAGCTACATTTAGAAAAAATATAAACAAAAGATAGCTATCTTAATTCAAACCAGTCCTGAAACAGTATGAATTATTCTGATACAGTATGATTGTACAGTACTGTATCAATTATCTTTCTACTTAGGTCTCAAATGTTATGATATTTATTTTTAGAGAGTCTAAAAATCTCTAGATTTCTAGAGGTTAGTGCTACAGAACATTATTCTGGTCCTCAAGTGTAAGGATAAATTTTGTGGCACTTTTACAGAAATTAGTATAGACCAAATCTAAGATTGGACTTTGGTCTATAAAAAGGCAAAACAAAACAACAACAAAAAAAGTGCTATAACAGATTGGGCCAGGGAGAAGGAGGCTGTTTTATAAAGGTCAATTTTTAAACCCCTCCTACAGAACATGATCTATGCAAAATATATCCACAATATATTCCAAAGCATAATGTCACCGGATAAACCTAAGGAGTGGAACATATGGGGGAATATGAAAAAGAAGGTATTAAAGTCTGAAAACAAGCAGGTTGGTAAGCTCATTAGCTGGGGTGGAATTTTAAAATCTTCACGTGAACGAATATATAAATCAAAATATACACAGGCATTCACAGTCATGCGCACTGTATATTCACACATGGCACACTCCACTGTTACATTATAATCTTTCACACTGGAACAGTGAAATTCTGTTCCCTTTACAAATGTAAAGGCGCCCTCTGCTGGCCAATCCGAGGTATTTGCATTTTCTAGTTTCAGAACAGGGTGCTACAATACAGAACCATGAAAGGGGAATTTTCTGCTCCACGCTATGTAAAAGCAAGTTTATTCCAAATACAATAAAGTCCACTTGGTTTTGAATCTCAACTAACTTTCTTTTCTTTTATAGCATTAATTTCTAAAATAGTATACGAGAAAAAGGTTAATGTAAAATAACTACTTTTGTTTTGACAAAGCAACAATGGCAGACAACTCACGATTGTAAAATCAATTTTTCTGTAAGATTATAAAATTAAAATAATTCAGACGATTATTTATTTGCCACAATTTAAATTTTTGTTTGTTTGTTTGTTTTGTTTTTGAGTGGGTGTTTCACTCTGCTGTCCAGGCTGGAGTGCAGTGGCAAGATCACAGCTCACTGCAGCCTCGACCTCCTGGGCTCAGGAGATTCTTCTGCCTCAGGCTCTGGAGTAGCTGGGACTATAGGTGCACACCACCATGCCCGGATAATTTATGTATTTATTTGTTTACTTTTTGTAGTGACCAGGGCTTTTTATGTTGCCCTGGTCCGAACTCCTGGTCTCAAGCCATTCTCTCACCTCGGCCTCCCAAAGTGCTGGTATTACAGAGGTGAGCCACTGTGCCCAGCCAACCATAGTTAAAATACGGTGGTTTTAAGAGAAGAAAATGAGAGCAGGCTTTGTGTTCCTCTCCCATTTTCTAGGGAAGTATGCTCTAGAGACACAACAAAGTCTTGCAATGGCTTTTTGTTATAAAATGACCAGTGACTTCAGAAAGCAGAAGTATAACATCTAGCATTAAATTCCTATTAATTTTAGAACCTTTCAAATGTTGTTTAGAAATTGTTTTGTTAATTTGAAAAAGGATTAATTTTTTTAAAAACACTACTTATGACTGTATCTGAACTGTTAGCCACGTTTGTGGGGTTTTTTTTGTTTTTTGTTTTTTTTTTTGAGTTGGAGTCTCACTCTGTCGCCCAGGCTGGAGAGCAGTGGCACCCTCCCGGCCACCGCAGCCTCGACCTATTGGGCTCCGGCGATCCTTCCGCCTCAGCCTTCCAAGTAGCTGGAACTACAGGCGCGTGCTACCTTGCCCGGCTAATTTTTGGTTTTTACTGTAGAGACGAAGTCTTGCCAAGGTGCCCAGGCTGGTCTCGAACCTGTGGGCTCAGACAATCCACTCGCTTCGGCCTCCCAAAGTGCTGAGATTGCAGGCTGAGCCACTGAGCCCGGCCTAGCCAGGTTTTTAATGGGAAGCAGTTGATTGTCGATAGAGATGGGACAAGGAAAGAAGAAGACATACAGGCCCCCAAGTGTCAAGACGTTACTAAATCCCTCTCCAAAACTATCCACTAGGGAATTCGGATGCATCATCTTTAGGGTGAAAGAGAAATGTTTTTAAAATTAGTTTCAGGATGGACTACTGTTACTAATGGTAGTGTCTTACTCATCAAATGTATTAAGGAGTAAAAGGTGCTTTAAAAAACAATATGTAAAGAATCTTTGCATTAAAGCTATAAATGAGTAAGAACATTTGTAAGTACCGAGACTACCATGCACTGAAAAAATATTTCAAACCTGGTTCCGAAATATTAATTAGAAATTTAAAATTAGAAATAATTTCAGTCACATTTTTTACTTCCTACATATAAAAAATTCATATTTACAGAATGTGTGCAGCTTAAATAACAAGTTTCTTTCAATTCTACTTTGGCAGCTATTTGAAATCTTAACCCAATATAATAAAATTCAAAATGAAGATGAAACATTATCAATATCAAAAAAGTATACAAAATAAAATTATGTTAATGCATATTCGAGACTGTGAAATACTATTACATTCATTTTGAGTGCTAATTCTGTCAAAGAATGCCTATGTAAGAAAAATCCTTCTATAGTAAATTTTGCAATTAAAAACTTCAGTCAAAAGAATTAAATAACTTCTTTGGCCTAATGGTACTTTACAAGTTATTTATGTTCTTATTTCTTAGAACAACAAGAAAATGAACAGACATTTGGAATGATCCATTGCATTCATCAGCAGCCCAAATTAGCAAAGGCATTATATTTTCTTTTCTTTTTTTGTTATAAAGATGTGAGTTACAATTCAGGGTTAGGTGTATAAACTTTGATTATGCAGGTACCCTTGTTGATGAGGTATGCCCCTCTCTCCCCTAGAAGTTTCCCTCAATTGCCAATCCCACCCCCTCCCTCCCCTGACAGTTTCCCACTACTCCCAATAGCTTTCTTATAGTATTATAACTGTTCAAGATCTGCTTATGAGTGGCATTATATTTTCGTAACTAAGTTACCCTTTGGTACTACTCTGGAAAGGGTCAGCATGAATTGGACCTATCTACTCTCAAATCCACGAGAAGTTCAGATGTCATAAGGGTCCTACAGACTAGAAGACCACTGAAATGTTTGTGGATTGGATGGGGTCCTCAGATTACTGTACAGCTTATTGTACTTGCATATGTTCTCAAACTAGTATATAGTTTAATACTTTGTACCTTCCTTTCACAGCACTCCTGTGAGGGTGAGTATGTAGGGACTACGGTTTGCTTGAAACCTTCATCACTGGAACGCTCCATCACTGGAAAGCTCCATCAATGGAGGCTAAAGCCACTTCTGTTTTGTTTCTAACTGTATTCAGTACTGAACTAAGTGCCTGGCACAGGATAAAAGTCTGATAATTATTTGCTAAATGAAAGAAGTGAGAGGAAGAGAGGGAGAGAAGTCAGAGGGAAAGGGAGGGAAAGAGGGAGATAGGGAAGGAGGGAAACTAAGAGAAAAAAAAAATCTTTCATCTCTTAAAGTTATTATTAAGATCTGGATTTTTTCCATAAGATGCACCTTTAAGTTTATATTAAGCAAAATAGGATATTATATTTTATATTAAGTTTTATATTGAAAAGTAAAATACTGAATATATATACTTAATTTTGTCTTTAATTTTGTTTACTTTGAAATTCAGAGTGGACTAACTGATGAGATGCAATAGTCTGGGAATCTTTGTTGAAAAACGCTTATTCAAGATGCAGGATCATCTCCCAGCCTCGGCTCTGCCTTCAATTCTTTCTAGTGTGAATTTAGAAAATGCCCAATAACTCATAGTGATGTCAGGTAGACTATAAGAAGGTTTATTAAAAACGTGAAAATCCCACATTCAGGTAGTGGATTTTGGCATTCCTACAGGATCATGATTTCTGAAGGAAAGTGCAACTGCTCAAATTTAAAACAAAAAAACTTCTAGAATACAGGTTTGAAAGCTTTGTTATTGTGTACATTAATACCTTGCTACCTAAACTACAGTTTAGAACAGTAGCAGTTACCACCACCTGAACTTGTGAGAAAGGTGAAATCTCAGGCTTCACTCAGGAGCTATTGAATCACAATCTGCATTTCAATAATACTTCCTACCCTGGGTAGTTCATTTGAACATTAAAACTTCAGAAGCACTGCATTAAAATTTTTAAAAATTTTTAACTTTTAAATTAAAAAAACCAAACAGGTTAAAAAAACATGTTAAAAGAAAGCAAAACACTTTAAAAAGTACTATTTATGACAATAAATTAATATCTAATATATTCAGATATCTCATATAAACCAGCAAAAAGATGAATAGAAAAATTAACAGAAAATTATGTTGGTAATTAACAACACAAAAATTACAAACTTGCAGATTTTCTAGTAGAAATTAGGAAATTAAAATTAAAATAAGAAAAGGGCCGGTGGCTCAGCCTGTAATCCCACGCTTTAGGAGGCTGAGGTGAGTGGATTGCCTGAGCCCGTGGGTTCGAGACCCGCCTGGGCAAGCGAGACCTCATCTCTACAATAAATCAAAAAATTAGCCGGGCGTGGTAGCGCGCACCTGTAGTTCCGGCTACTTGGAAGGCGGAGGTGGAAGGATCGCCAGAGCCCAGCAGGTCGAGGCTGCGGTGGCCGGGAGAGGCCACTGCACTCCCGTCTGGGCGACAGATTGATACTCCAACTCAAAAAAAAAAAAAAAAAAAAAAGGGCATTTTGAATACTAACCAAGTTGCCAAAGGGTGAAAATAATATTATCTACCCCCGTAGAAGAGAATTCAGTGAAATAGGCACTCTGCTGGAGAACATGTAAATTGGTATAAGTTCCTGGAGTGAAATTGGACATTAAGTATCAAATGTGTCAAAATTGTATAGTCATTTGATCCAGAAATTCCAATTATGTAATATGTTTTTAAGAAGCAAACTGCAACATAAGTACCAGGAGAGCTATGGAGGCATCATTTTTCATGATGCAGTAATCTGGAGACATCCTAAATGCTCAACAACTGGTTAATTAATTATATTGAATTCAAATGGTGGGAATATTATTCAGCTATTAAAAACCATGCTGTAGGAGAATATCTAATGAACAAAGGAGAAATGCTATTACATACACACATCCAGGTATGTTAAAAGACCGGAAAGACAGATACCCAAATGTTTCGTGTAATTTCTATACTGTGGGAATATGAGTGATGTCTTTGTGTATTTCTGTGTATTCTAAATGTTCTGCAATGCAGTTGCACTACTTTTCTAGATAGAAAAAAATAAACCTTGCAGTGATGTGTAGAGTTGGTTTATACTGGCTCACAAGAGCCAACTGGTAAATTTTCAAGGATTTTGTGATCTGCTGTTAAGCATAGCCATTTTTAATAATTTGAGTTACAATTAAATAAGTTGTATTAAAACAAAGACAATAAGGACTTAAAACTCATCAATTCTAAATCATTCTACTATATTTTTACTATTGTCTTTGATCATGAGGCTGCTTATGTCTTTTGTATCTGAATAGTGGAAATGCTGTACAATGAATGATGTGTCACTGTACATCTCTTCCCAACTTCGTGTCCAGTGACCTTATGTTGGAAGCTTGAAATAAGCCTTAGTGGGCATATTTACACCATGGGATCAGCAAATGCTACAAATGCTGCAAATCAGGGCTTCTTTTTGGTCATTTCCTGGGAACTACTTGTTACATTTATCAGCATACCACAGACTTAATAAACTATTTCTTTTTTTTGGGGGGGGGTGTAAAGAACATTTTATTTCAATCCTTTAATATTGAGATCAGGTATTATACATATACACCAACTCTCAGATTTCCTTGTCCATATCAAGGGATCCTCCAAATAAGACTAATTTGATGAAACATTCTCAACAAATCTAGAACAATGTACTTTAGGTCAGATAACTATTTCTTGAGAGAATAGAATGTGGATCTTCAAGGGGAAAAGGGGAGAGAAGAAGATTCAGCTATCATGGGAAAACTAGAGGGAAGAGAATAATTAAATTAGCTTGATTCTTTCAAGGCTGTTTCAGTATCAAAAAGGGGGAACATGGTGCTATTTAGTCCTCACACCAAGTAGTACTGGAATTCAAGCCAATCTTAGTTTAGCATCTGTTCATTTTCTTTTTACAACCTTAGTTTTGGTCTTAGCTGAACCTCTCTGAGACATCATAATCTGTAAATCAGGGAAAAAGATAATTGTCCTATTTAATTTTCAGGGTTTGGGGTGAATCAAACTGATTAATATAGTTGAAAGTATTTTGAAAACCGTGAAATATAGGGCATGCTTGTGATATTTATCAGATTAGAATGACCATGGATTCTTATAAAGTAAGATTAGAAGCAAATATATTCATATGTATAACACATTGCTATTGGATTTATTTTTAAAACATCTTACCCAAAGAAGAATTATTGTAATGTAACCTTCTCTAAAAGTATTATTTTAGTAAAAATGTTCACAAACTCTAATGCTCAAAATTTCTCCCTCTGATTAATAGATCCTGCTGTCATTAATGAACCAACTAAATTTTTTCTGGCACTAGTAATTAGTGTATTAAAGTATGTATGTGTTTCAAGTACCTGAAACTGCAGAAGATTCTGCAAAAGATGATTCTGATGAATAATTCTCCATGTCACAGGCCTCTTTCCCTGGACTTGGTTGATCTCTGGCAAAAAGAAGTGGTCCTTCAACTTTAAGATCACCTTCTTGTGATAAATTCTTAATCTCTGTGAATAAAAGAATGTAAACAATAGTGCACAACAAGTTGTTTACAGTATATGTAATTGTTATAGTTATTTTGAAAGCAAAATGAGAGTTCTTAATAGAGGTTACCTGAATATATTTAAATACTTTGAAATCCTGAACAGAATGTAAATTGCATTGTGATGCAAGATTTGATACAATATAAATAGATGTTATTTTGAAAACAAAATTAGGATCCCTAATAAAGATTTCCCTTAATATATTCCAATGCACTGACATTTTGAAAGGCATAGAACAATGTTTTTGCTATGACACAGTATTTTTATTTTTAATATGAACCCAGTGAGTAATATTTTGGAATGATTAGACTTTACCTAAAAAAGACAATATGGTAAGTATTATGCTAATCACAAGAGATGAGATTTCCTGTCTGACCATCACCTTTAGGAAATAAGTCACTTGTTCAGTGATACAAAATTATAGTTAAGGCTGAATTAATGAAAATGCAAATTCGGTCGTTTTCTTTAGCTTGTGCTCTTGCCATTTTGTTCCCTCACTGTGTGTTCTGCACGAGATGTACATCTGCTTTAATGTCAGCCTAAATTCTTGTATTCTGAATCTCTGGGGATTTTAACAAATTTAATGAAATATTTTCTTCTTTCCTTCTTCTTTCCTTCACTCCTCCCTTTTGGCCTTTCTTCCGCCAACCAACATGTAATGGTACTTTACTCAGGGCTTATGTGTGTTACAAAGAAAAACCAGAGTTTCTGCCCTTCTGAAGCTACAATCTGTCAGAGAAGATTGATGCCATAAAGAAAATTTTCTAAAGTATTTCAGATTATCCTATCTTAAAGAATAAGGGGAAAATGTGTCCAACTTTGTATGGAGAATTTCCTGAAGAAATTTGTGATTTTGGATAAAAAGCCAACTTGACAATATTTGCACCTAGATATCAAGTATGTTTGGGATTAATTATTATGGTCAACTTATTTTGTGCTTACCGCATAAGTACTTTACATATATTAAGTTATCTAATCCTCAAAATAAACCTAGATGATAAGTGATATTATTATCCGCACTTTACTGAGGAGTAAACTGAAGCAGAGAGAGGTGAAATGCCTGGCCGAAGTTCATATACCCACAGAAGGAGCCAGAATTCAGCAAGAATCAGGATCCAGAGACTGGGCTCTTATCTTAGTCTGCTTGTCTGCCATAACAAAACACCACAGACTAAGTGGCTTCAACTAGCAGAAATCTCTTTTCTCACAGTTCTGGGCACTGGGAGTCCAAGATCAAGATGCCAGCAGGACCAATGTCTGATGAAGTTTGTCTCCTTTATTTGCAGATGCCACATTCTCTCTGTGTCCTCACATGATGAAGATGGAGAGATAGAAATTTCTCTCTCTTCCTCTTCATATAAGGCTATAGTTTCTCTGGAAATATATTACTATATTTCTCCTGAAATATATATAGTAATAGAAATATATAGTAATATATATTATTATATTATAGCAATATTTATTATAGTAATTATTATAGTAATTAGAAATATTTACTGCAGTAATTATATTATAGTAATTACTATATTATTATAATTACTTATTATATTATTATAATTACTTATTATAATAATATAGCAATTATTTATTATAGAAATATTACTATAATATAATATAGCAATATATTACTATATATTTCTATTACTATATATATTTCAGGAGAAATATAGTAATATATTTTGGGAGAAATCAAGCTGATCCTTTAACATTTTGCTTAGAAATTTCTCCAGCCAAATATTCAATTTTATCACTTGCAAAGTTTACTGTCAAGTTCTTTGCCATTTTATTACAAAGATCATCTTTCTTCCAGTTTTCAATAACATTTTCCTCATTTCTTTCTGATACCTTAGCAGAATCACTCTCAATGTTCATATTTCTATTATTCATCTCAAAGTCTTCCAGCCTCTACCCATTACCCAGTTCCAATGTCACTTCCACATGTTTAGGTACTTGTCACAGCAGCACTCCACTTTTTAGTATCAAAATCTCTATTAGTTAATTTGGATCACCAGGACAAAATTATGATGATTACAATGGTTGCAATTAATTAATTAACAGTTAACTTTTGTCTTACATATGATATCTTTGAAAACATAGAATACATGCATTGGAAAGAAAAATAGGTGTCAGTGTAAATTAGATTTACAAATAATATATGTGAAAGAGCTATAAAATGTTATTTATAACTATTTTTGAGTAATTTTAAAATTTTGCATTAAGTAATGTTGAGATATGTTGACAATTATAGTCTTTTACTCAGGTGCTTAATATGTTACTTAAAATATCTAAAAATGTCCATAAGACTATGCAGCAGAGTTATTATAATCACTCAACATTTTCTTTCAATGTATTCATGTGTATTCAATGTTGAATAATCTCGATACAAATTTCAGGCCATCATCTTGCTTCCAAAATAAGATAGATCATAAAATGTGCTGGTTGGACTGGGTATGAACTGCCAATGTCCTACCACTTGCTCAGTTTTGTGGTCTTTGCTAAGTTAATCTTTTTCCAGGAATAAGTTTCCTCATTAGTAAAGAAGAAAAAATAGGTGGTTTATCAAACACCTTTCACTCTTAATATTTTTATACTAAAACTCTTGGTGTTTAGCATTGTGTCCATAGTCTTTATTAAACTATCAATCATTAGGAAAACTGTAAAATCTTCCTTAGTAAAATTAGAAATACCTGCATTGCTTTCTGAGCAATCAGTGCCTGTCAACTCTAAGACAAGTCTATTGTTTCCCGTTTGACGAAGAACATGCAGGAATGTAGAAAACCAATTTTCTTTCTGCACAATTCTTCTTAGTAGCTCTCTTACACCTGATTCATTTCCATTATTTTCTGCAGCAGAAATCTGTTTTAAGAGAAAAGTATAATTACATAAGATGAAACATCTTCTGAATAAACTTAAACAGAAACTATTCTTTAGAAAAATTGAGCAATTAAGCATAAGTGTAAATAAAGGCTTATATTCAAACACTAAAGAAACAGCAATGTTACTTATAGTAATTCTGAATTCTACAGGGAAAAAAAAGCTCTGGGCCAAGTATCCTTTTAAATATGATCCATTTTTTTTTTTATAGCCGTTGATTTACTCAGACCTGACACTTGGGAAATAAATTTTACCTCATCCACTCTGAATAAGGGGTGCAAGAGAAAGTTTCTTTAATCTGTAGCCATGTCATGTCGATTATTGCCAATTTCTTCCTGGATAGCTAGGGCTTTCTATTTCCTTTCAACACATGGAGTCTACAAATGGGAAACCAAAATTTCCTATCCAATTCTTATTTTTTCATTATTATCATTATGAAATAATTACAATCACATATTTACATTCTTGCTTATTTAATATTGTACTACTGAGTATTGCTGTAATATTTTTTCAAATTTGTGTTTATTTAGTATTAAAATAAATTTATTTTTATATACATACTTCTTTTTGGAAGTCTAGGGTAGAATTATTTCTACATCCATTCATTACAATTTTTAGCCTTTGTTTAATTGCTCTTTTAGATTAATCTAGTAATTATTTCTTAATGTGGATAATTTGGGCAATCATTATCACAGTGCATCTCCCCAGATCCTAATATAGCAATAGGCACTTAGAGGAAAGACTAACACAAGCCATGTTTAGATCACAAAGAAATTAGGAAGGACATCGTTAGCATTCTGTGGCATCAGGCAATCCACTTCATCTCTCTGAACCTCAGTTTCATGTGGAAAATGAGGTAGCTAGAAACAAATTTCAGGGTTTCTCCATCCTAGCTGTACATCAGAATTACTTGTGGAGTTTTAAAAAACACTGATATCTAGGATCTATTCCCAAAATATTCTGACTTATTTTGTCTATGCTGGGACCTCCAAAATTTTAAGAAAAAAGTAGAGCATCTCATGTGATTCTGTCTATCAGCATCCTAGAAAAGAAATCATGATGGGTGTCATCAAAGGTCCTTGCCAATCTTCTACATTTATAATTTGGATTGTGTAGTTTATATAAGCTCTTTCTTACAAAATTCATGTATTGTCTAGTCCTGTAAATATATTCATAACTTTTTTTTTCATTATTCAATATTTTTTATTGTGATACTGTGGGGTATAGTTAAGGGTTAGGTACACAAATATGCCTCGTTCAGGCACTCTTGTTGATAAGAAGTGTCCCCCCATCCCCAGACAGGTATTTACTACCATTAATCCCTTCCCCTTTCCCTCCCCCCCATAGTTTCCCACCACTGTCAGTCATTTTCTTGTGGTAATATGTTGGATGATCAAGGTCTACTATATGAGTGAAAACATGTGATACTCAGTTTTTTGTTTCTGTGAGAGGTCACTCAGTATTATAGACTCTAGTTCCATCCAGGTTGCTGCAAAATTCATGATATTGTTCTTTTTTATGGCTGCGTAGTATTCCATTGTGTATATGTACCACGTTTTTTTATCCAGTCCTCTTTTGATGGACAGCATGGTTGCTTCCAGGTTCTTGCTATTGTGAACAATGCTGCAATAAACATACGTGTGCAGGTATCTTTTTTATACAGTGATTTGAGTTCTTCAGGGTATATTCCCAGTAGGGGGATCGCAGGATCATATGAGAGGTTGGTATTTAGAGCTTTTAGGAGGAATCACCACACTGCTTTCCACAGAGGTTGAACTAGTTGGCACTCCCACCAACAGTGTAGAAGTGTAGAGTTATTGATAATTGCCATTCTGACTGGAGTTAGGTGGTATCTCAGAGTGGTTTTGATTTGCATCTCCCTGATGATTAGTGAGGTTGAACACTTCTTCAAGTGTCTGTTGGCTGCTCGGATGTCTTCCTTTGAGAAGCGTCTGTTCATATCTTTTGCCCATTTTATAATGGGGTTGTTTGTTTTTTTCTTTTCCTGTTA
>CAUYQG010012310.1:0-11414 GCA_963574415.1 Tarsius wallacei | reverse complement strand
TATGGAAGATTTATAATTTAATATGTTTAACCTCTAACTTACCAACAAAAATTTAATTTTCACTTATTGTTTCTGTTTTGGATAGTGATACTTTATCCTTTCATATCCCCCCCCCCCCCCCCCGCCACACACACACCTTTTTTGTTGTGATGGGGAGTTTGTTGAGGGTGAAACATGTTTTGTTCTTACCTTAATTAAAATATTTACCTGTGGACTTAATTTTGAGAAGGGATGAATTAATATATATTCTTTAGCCTCACTTCATGAGAATGTGGATTATTTTCTTTCACATTTTTAAGTTAAAATTAATAAATTTCTCAAATAGCTTATTACAGTTTATTTCAACCTTCTGCAATCTCAGTATAGACTTTTTAATTACTCCCACAGAAAATCAAATCATTTGTCAAAAATTATAGAAAACCTCCATAGTATCATGCACATCTGTCCATTTCTAACCATCCTTATTTCTATTTTAGTTATTGGTTTACCACATTAGGCTTCTAAACAAAGACTTTGAGTACTAATCTCAGTTGCTTCCAATGACTATCCCCACTTTGTTCTCAAATATCTTTCATCTACCATCATTTTTCTAAAGTGGAAGAATGTCAGTACTATAATTTCATTCCCTTGAGAGTGAAACCTTGACTCCTTGGTCATAATTGGACATAATTACCTGGTCAGCCTCGCTGTTTATCCCTTCATGCCTGCCCTACAGCCCTTCCAAATTCTGTTCTAGCAATATTAAATCTATTTGCAGATCTCCAAGTGTTTAGTGCTTTCTCTGGCTTTCAGGTCTCATCTGATATGTTATGTTTGTCTGAAAAACCTAAAACTACTAGTTAATCATAATGTCTGGAAATTTGGATATTGTTTTACCATCTAATATAATACAATATCAATAAATCATGTATGTATTTGCAAATGATTCCAGATTGGTAGCTACTCTGTAGAGTGCATGCTCCAATGTGCTTAGTTCTAGAACTGACTGTCTGGTCGTTGATCTGTGTACTTTTCTGCCTCCTGAACAAGCTCCTTATAAGCAAGAGCTATGTTTTATTTTGTGGGATATGCTCACGACTAATATATTGTTGAGCACAAAGTGCATGTTCAGCCCATTGAACTCAAGCTTCCTCCCCAAAATTTGAGAACATTTCTCCTCTGGATGGTCTAATAATTTTATCTCAACTTAATTGAAAACAGCTGATCCCAGGGTGTCCAAAGGAAAAGATAAAGGAAAAGAAACTCAACCATCTCATCTATATACTGCAAATACTAACAAACTTATACTGCCACCATGATGCACTTTATCTTGGTATTCCTCATTGAGTCATTATGACCTTGTGCAGCTACTATAATGAGCTCAGGTTCATCACCACTGTGGGGATGTTCTTGTCTCTCTACTGTCTTCTTCCAGTCTTTTCTTTCATAATTCTAGGCCATTCACACGAACCCCTAAGAACCCTTAATATTTTTTGGTAACCAGTAATCTACTGAGCTTCTGTAAGCACCTAACACTCCCTTCTCACAGGGTCATACAGACATTTCCCTTCTAGTTTACCTTCTGTACCAGACTTGAAAAGAAGCAGAAGCACTAATGTCATTCTACAGAGAGGGCAGCTGAAATCTCATCCCAAAGCTCAGGTCTTTTCTATTTCTGGAAAAGGATAGAGTGCTTCTAAACCCAGTAGACCATTTCTTCCTTATCTGGAGACTAAAAGGGATTCTTAATTTTACTCTAATTGACCTTTTATAGAAACCAATTAGGAGCTATTAAACTTCTTATGACGTTTAGTCTAATCTCAGATAAAACTGTTTTAAGTTATTGTTTATGAGCACAGGCTCTAGAGTTCTAACCTGTCTTAGAATCATGCCTTTGTTGTTGACAACCTATGTGTCCTTGAGCGGGTGTCTTAACTCTCGTGTTTCACCAGTTTCTTATCTATAAAATGATATCAGAATGATGTCTAAGTCATAAGGTTGTTATGAGGATTAGTTGATTCAATGCATGTAGAGAGCTTAGTGGATTGCTTATACATAACAGTGACTCTGTCACGGTTGGTAGTTTCGATGATGAAAATGGTGGTCTTATGGTTCTAAATAGTCTTGATATCTGGTCATTTATTCCTACACTCTATCAAATTTTCCTGAACACCAGAAAGAGATGAATTAGACTGAGTCCCTGCTTTGAAGACCATCCCAGTTCTGGAGAGAAAATGGACAACAAGCCAGAAAATAAGGGTTGATAGATAGTAGCTATGCAAGAGGTCAAGAACAAAATCCCTTGGAAAGGGAATGGAAACATCTTACTTAGTTCACAAGTAAATCATTGTCTATGGACCATTCAAGGTTCTGAGCTACACCTAACAGAATTATATAATTTACAAGAAACATATCAGGTACCTCATGAAATCAATGTGAAATCCTGGGAGCCAGACTTAACAATGGGCAGAAACTATTAAGGAAGAACAGGATAGGCATTCAGAAACACATTCAGCATCAAGCTACAAAGTAAATAGGATTACTTTGCTGTCTTGGTCATGATCCACTGCCGCACCAGGAACATCAGTGCACTGGGCTCTTCTTACTACTATCAATGCTAAAAAGTATCTAAAATTTTTCTTCTTTTTCGTGTCACTCTCTCTACAATTAAGATCTCTGGCAGAAGAATCTGATAAGTAAAATGTTGGATTTTCTGTTTTCTGTAAAGGACTGGTTAGTAAATGTTTTAGTCTCTGTAAGCCATGTTGTTCCTGCACAACCACACAATGCTGCTGCTGT
Source organism: Tarsius wallacei (assembly GCA_963574415.1). Lineage (NCBI taxonomy): Eukaryota > Metazoa > Chordata > Mammalia > Primates > Tarsiidae > Tarsius > Tarsius wallacei. Next base: position 8,636 of record CAUYQG010012310.1, on the reverse strand, counting down.
AGGGTGAAATAAACCATACACAATAGATAAATGGATGGGCATAGCTTGTTCTAATAAAACTTTAGTTGCCAGGACAGGTTGCTGGCTGTATTTTGCTGGTGGACTATAGATTGATGACTTGTTATAAGGCAGGCTTTGATCATAGAACTAGGATTCAACTGCTAAGGATCAGGGAAAATAAATAGCTGGGATTTTTTTCTTCATAGTAGTGATAGTCAGGGCTTTGTGTCTCACTGAGTCCTATACAATGGTAGATTCTTGAATCCTTGGACAGATTTAGAAGCTATGCATTCATAAATATACAAATGCTCAGGACAGCATTCATGTTGAGTCTCAACAAAAATCTGCTGAATTTTTAATACACCAACTTGAGTAAAAATCAAAATTCATTTGAGCCAGTTTGTATTGATATTTTTTCATATAAGGTATATGTATGATAGTATAAATCAACTATTACCACAATAATACTGTGAATGGCTTCAAAAAACAGACATTTCTGGGTGTTTAGGTTGCCTGTAGTTTGGCCGACACAGGTTGGTTTGGACTAGAAATCTCTGCTTCAAGATATGGCTTAGCTAAACAAGGCTCTAGGATGCCTTTTAGAGTAAGGTCTGCTATATATATCTTTCCTCTGGGCCTAAGATGAAGGACCAGAGTCATTCTCTTTTCATAATGGATCATCAAGGAATGAACCAAGCCTAACCTATTAAGAGCACGTGTACCCTATGCTCCTGTAAAGTCACTGGTCCACTGACATTCCATTGGCCAAAGCAAATCACATGGCCAAGACTGACATCATTGGGAGAGTAGCTTCTATTTGCTGAACAATAATCAAACCTATTAGAGACAGTTTTTACTTTATAATAAAGGATTTTTTTGCAGCTAAAAAAAATACCTTAGTGATTTTTTTTCTACTTCATTATTTGACAGGGGAGAAAACTAAATTCCAAAAGCATTAAATGACTTGCCCAGGCACATATTAATTAGCTCATCTGCATACTTCACTTTAACCAAAACATTTAGCTCTAATAGGTTTGTATATTTTACACTCAATAAGTTACAAATAAGCCAAAATGCATTAGATTCTCAACATTGCTAAGACATAAGTTCTGAGACCTTCATTAATCACCACATCCATGAATGTTATAATTACAAAATTCACCTTTATTAAATGTCATAAAGTAATGCAAGCATTACTCTTTAGGTGAGTAATACTCTTTGGAAGATTATTAAAAAACCAGACTGATTCGTGACTGCTCACTTATTATCCAGGAGACCTGCTTTCATACATTGTCTTTCAGCAAATAAAATTTCAATATGTGTCTCAACAAGTTACAAATTATCACAATATTAAAAATGGCTCCTTTACATGGATATTCTGGTTGCTCCCAAATAGTAAGCACAGTTAACATTAAATCCACAAACACCATGAGCTTATGGATAGATATACAAGGAGTGATACCAAAAAACCTGGAATTTATTTATTAACAATTGTGTATTTATTCTTACATTTTTTTATTAAACATTTTTTATTTTAGAATTGTGGGGTACAGTTAAAGGTTAGGTATACAAATATGCATCGTTCAGGCACCCTTGTTGATCAGGGGTGCCCCCCCTTCCCCAGACAGATATTGACTACCGCTAATCCCACCTCCCTTCCCCTCCCTGCCCCACCATAGTTTTCCGCCACTGTCCATCCTTTTCTTATAGTATTACGATAGATGTTCAAGGTCCGCTTATGAGTGAGAACATGTGATACTCAGTCACCTTCAAAGTACCCTCCATTTGATGCAGTACACCTACCAAGACACTTTTTCCACTGCTCAAAACTGTTTTTCAACTTGTCAAATTTGATGCCTTTTAGTGCTTCTGCCATTTTTTGTTTCACTTCTTCCACATCGACCAAACGTTTCTCTTTGAAGACTTTTTTCATCTGGGAAAACAAAGAAAAAAATTGCTTGGGGTAAAGAGCAGGTGATTAGGGAGGTTGGGTAATGGGGTGTCATGCTGTTTTTGGTCAAAAACTGCTGAACACTCAGTGCAGTGTGGGCAAGTGTGCTTGTAAATCACTCATTACTAAATGGGCAAATGTGTTGAAATAATCTCCAAAAAATATTTACTGAAGCTGTAATCACCCTCTCACAACAATGCTAGCTGATACACTGATGCTGATGGGTTCCTAGAACACTTACCTAGTGGGGAAAACCGGTCCTACAAGGAGCCCAGCAACCAAAAAATAGTTCCATTTTTTGGGAGGTTCCCCCTGGTTCATATATGTAAGATCAATATATAATATCTTCAGAAATTAATATTACTGCTAGATTCTGTTTTCCTCTATTTCTTGGTGGGTTACTAACTGCTTATAAAATATAGCTATAGGAAATATGTACAAATTTTAAAAATCATAAGATCTATATAGTATTAGAGAAACAAAGCCCTTTCTTTCAACAAACACTTAAGAAGGCCTACTAAGTACCAGATTCTATGCTCTTTTGTCTTTACTTTCTTTTTGATACCATCTTTATTATCCCTCAAGCCATTTAATGAATCTTTCCCATGTTCAGGAAATTATTCCCGAAAGTCTAAGAGGATACTGCGATTCGGAGATAATAAAAATGAAAACAGTTTCTAGGCTACAAATTGCTATACAGCCATAAGATGGCATTATTGTGTAACAACAAGGTTCTGATCTGACATCAAAAAAAGTGATGTTTTGCAGTGAGTATTCTTTTTTGGAATTCCATTTAGTTGGATATTTAGGAGTACCTCATTCATCCATATAAGTAACTAAATTCAAGATGGTTCTGAGCTTTAGCTATAATCTAAAGCAGACATGAGACCAATCGTATTGATTCCTATAGTATTGAATTTCTATAGGACAGTAATATCTCAAAAACAATTAGAACAATGTAAGGGAATTTTTAAAAATCAAATTATATTACCGATGATATTTTGTAAACTAAACAAAACGTTGGCAAATAAAAATATGAACACATTGTTGCATAAAAAAGCCAGAAATAATAGAATACTTATCGTATAAATTCATGCATGTAAAACAAAAAAGGCATAATAGAGTTTTAAGGTCTGATAGTGGTTATCTTTTTGGAGAGTTATGATTAAGAGTAGCAGGAACATGTTTCTGGGATGTGGATAATGTTTTGTTTGTTGATCTGGATGATAGTTGCATTGATATGTTTTCTTCAAGAAAGTTTGTGGAATATAGAACTATACACTTGTGATATGCACATTTCTATGGGATTGCTGGTCTGAGATGAAATTTATACTCACATTTAAAAATAGCAATTATATTTTTTTAGCTACAAGAGGGACCTAAAATCAGATTTTTTTAAAAAATAAAGAATGTGTTTGTTTAAGAAAAGCACACTATACTGTTATATTTTTGCCACTTTACCATGGACCCTGAACATTTGATCATTGTCCAGTACAGACTGTCAGATAAGCATATGGCCTCTATTGCTTTAAAGGAAGTCTTTTCCAAATGTATCACCCTCATACTGGGACCATAGTGGCACAGGTCATTAAGATGCTGAGGGTGGGAGATCTGGGAGCTTCTTCCCCAAGGATTTCTCCATTGTTTAATTCTCTTAATGCCAAGCCCACAGCATTAAACCACTCATAGACTCTAGCTGTCATTTGTACTGTATGAAGAAAAATGAGATAATGAAAGAAATGAAAGGAGAAAAAACAGGAGTAGAAATCCAAAGAAATCTGGTTTGAAGAGAGAGTGCCTCAATCATCTCTATATTCAGATGTTAGAGAACAAGCATGCAATTCCACAAGCCTACGTCTAATGTGAGTTTCTCATAAGCATTTGCTATCTCATTTGTACTTTTTCTACTGAAACACTCAATAAGTATTTTTCTCTAGTGTCAAGGTGAGGGAAATAACCCCACGCTACCCACAGAGGGCAAGGATACCATACTAATCCTCATGCAATCTCCATACAATTTTATCTTTTAAAGTGGAAGCTAGAAGGACAGATGCATAATCTGGGAGCTTTTCCAGAATTGTTTGTTCCTAAATGAGACATTCAGCTATAGCAGCGTTAGCAGCCTCTTCTATTTGTCACAATGCCATATGTAGTTGACAAGATACATGATAAGCACATACAAGATGCTGACAACTCAGGAAGGATTAACACTGCAGTCTTAGAATTAGTCTCTGCCATATTTGAAGATTTTTATGCAAGACTGGGCTTCATTTTCCCCCTAGGTATATGTATATGTGCCAATATATAATTTTACTCTTTCTTTCTGAGCTTGGTAAAATTAAGAAGCAAAGGGTAAAAAAATATTCTAAACGTTAATCTTCAAGGTTTTCTCCAGTGAAGTATCTTGTTCACTGTATGCTCTCCTACATATGTTTGTATTGATTAGTCTGACTTATTTTATTGGTTCTTGGATGTCAGAAACCACCTCAATTTTGCTTGCTTGTACAATGTTCAGTAGAGTGCACATGTGTAATCAATACTACTTGATGATAATGATGGTGATGAAAACTGTAATTTAACAGCATCAACATGCCACATATGCCAGAAATAAACTGCCATAAACTTCAAGAGAAGAAAATATCTTAACTAACCAGTTGTTTTTCTATAATTTCCCTTCACCAAACTTAGTCTCTGTACTGTCTTTTCTGCCGTATCTAAATTTCCTCTTGTATATTTCAGTTTAGGCCTTGCCTCCTCTCACACACGCCTTCTATTTCATGCAACTCTGTTCAGTGTTTATATTTCTGCCCAGGCCCTGTATAATCTAAAATAATCCCTAGCTATTGTAAATATCTTTCACTAGCCAGCCATTGCACTTTGCACACCACTGAGAGAGTGATTGTGAGCCAAATGGAAGAGCTTTTGTTTCCACCCAGCAGCCCAAAATAAATTATATGATTTGACTATTGATGCCAATTACATGGGAGTTTTATCACCAGAGACAAAGCTTTAAACTGTGAAAAATTAACCCCATATAGTTGATATTAGGAGGTATCTAATTTGAGTATATTGACTATTAAGTGGTCTCCTTAGAATAAACCAATTGTCAACAAACTATTTGATCCCATAATTGTGATTTTTTGAAGCCCTTTAAAACATGAACCATTCAGTACAGTACACCATTTGAATTAGACAACTAAACAAGCCTTGATTTATATTATCTTGTTTATTTATAAATACAGTTACTTCTGAATTCTTCGTTGTTGAGAACAGATGGTGAAATAATTTAATGAAGGGAAACTGTTTTATTTATTAAATAAAAGAGCTTTTTGAAATGCATTAAATAAAAGTTTCTTTCTGCCCAACAGCTTATCTTCTTCTGTATGTTCCTATTTCTAGTTCAAGGCACTTAAGAGTTGCAGAGTGATTTGGTTTTTATGATCATCATTTCATATGGGATCATTTGCCTTATATCTTCAACATGTTCAGATTCTTATAAATCTTAACAGTTCACATAGAGGTTAGTTTAAAACTTTCTTCAGATAAGAAATTGACTAGATATAAAATTCACATAATCTCAGAGTTAACCATAGATCAATATCCTGAATCTTTTTCTCAAAGTAATTGAACATTTTTGTTCCCCAGGATAGTTATATACACACATTCACATTTCCATTCTTCACCACAGATTATTCTAGCTCTTCAGTGTGCAAGGGGGTTATATTTGCTTGCTTGTTAACTAAATAAGCTGGCATTTTTATTGTTGTCAAAGGAAATAATCCAATATAGAAATAGATGTTGTGTCTCTGGGACTAGCCTCATTTTGGAGATAATGTCACTATTTAACTTTACTCATTTTGTGTTTCGTGGCTATGTCATGTCACAACTTTTCCTTCTATAAATTTACATTTTTTCCTCTACCTGGAGTAGATAAGTCTTTGAAGAAGTTACTATAAAACAAAACTGCTAAATGTGATTTTCCCAGAAACTCTCTTTACTTTATCAATTATAATTTAGTTTGGTTGAGTGTTACAGAGTCTCAAGTTAGCAATGTTTTAGACAAGACATAAGCATACTTATCTCTCCTATTAAAGCCTGGGTGTGTGTAACCAAGGCAGGTATGGTGGCTCAGCTCATTTCTGCTTCCTACCCAGCTATATTTATATGGTGGACCATCATCCACGTGTTGCAAGACAGAGCTCTCACCACATCCACATTCCAAGAGGAAAGATGTGTGAAGGTGAGAAGAAAAGACAAAGAGTGCATACCAATTGTCTTCTAGAGAAGTTTCCTGAGAGCTACCACATTATATTTCTACTTACACATCATTGGTCAGAAGTCAGTCTCATGACCACATCTAAGCGAGAAGAAATGTTGGGAAATATTCATTTCACATGTGCTCTGCTAAAAAGTGTTCAGTTATGGAATAATTCGAAAATAGATATTGGAAGAGAACTAACAGCCTTCAATATATACATAGAAAAGAATATTTGGGATTTTTTTCTTTCTTTCTTTTTTTTTTTTTTTGAAGCAGGGTTTTGCCATGTAGCCCAGGATTGTTTTGAACTCCTAGGCTCAAATGATTGCCCCAACTCAGTCTCTTGAGTAGCTGAGACCACAAGCATACGCCACCACACTGAGCTCTTCTTTTGTTTCTTAAGCAGCCCTAAGGAAAAAAAAATTTTGAGCTGGAGTCTCACTCTTTTGTGCCCATCCTGGAGTGCATTGGCACACTCACGGCCACCACAGCCTCGACCTGCTGGCTTAGGCGATCTTTCCACCTCAGCCTTCCAAGTAGCTGGAACTACAGATGCACGCCACCATGCCTGACTAGTTTTTGTGATGTACTGTAGAAACGAGAACTCACCAAGTTGCCCAGATTGGCCTCAAATCCCCAGGCTCAGGAAATCCTCTTGCCTCGACCTCCCAAAGTGCTGGGATTATAGGCTGAGCCACTGCACCTGGCCGAAAAGTTTAAAAGTAATAGCTAGATTTGGGGTTATTCACCTCTTTTCTTTTTCTTTTTTTCTTTTCTTTTTTTTTTTTTGAGTTGGATTCTCACTGTGTTGCCCAGGCTGGAGTGCAGTGGCACGCTCACGGCCACTGCAGACTCAATCTACTCGGCTCAGGTGATCCTTCCGCCTCAGCCTTCCGAGTAGCTGGAACTACAGGCATGTGCCACCACACCCGGCTAATTTTTTGTTATATTGTAGAGATGAGGTCTACCAAGTTGCCCAGGCTGGTCTCGAACCCTTGGATTCAGGCAATCCTCTCACCTTGGCCTCCCTAAGTGCTGGGATTACAGGCGTGAGCCACCGCTCCCGGTCCGCCTCTTTTCTTTTATAATTACATGAACTCTGATTCAGCTAACATATTACTCTGGTTTACTTAATTCTACCAATATAACAACAGAGGTTTTCATCGTTTCTCTAGATACTAACTTTTCTATGTCTCCACACTCTCAAAACAATTTCTTATTAATCAATTTTGTCTGACTTAGACCTAAGCCACTGCTTAAGAACAAGAGATGGAGAACTTGGTTGTCATAGTGTGACTATATATTTTTTACTTACTTATAGAGCTAGTGCTTTTTACTGAAGTTGGGTCATAATTTACATACGTTACATAAAGTTAGTTAGCAAGTGTAGCTTACTAACTCCCTGAACAACCACTATAAAACAAGAATCTAAGCCTAAAGCTAAAATATGATGATGTACTCAAATGTCAGGACATCGACTTTTCTGGACCTTTAAGATGGACCTTGCATAAGATGAAAGAGCTGCTGCTTTTTAAACATTTATGTGCCAGGCATAGATTCAGAGCCCTACACATATCATTCCATTCTCAGGAGAACCTTACTTTACAGATGAAGTTGAAACCTAGAGACAATCAATATTTTTCTTAAGCTCACTCAGGAAATATATGCCAGAGCCTATGTCTTGACTCAAATTATGAACTCTTCTGCTGCATCTCTAGCCTCCAGTGTATTTCACATAGGATTGCTTATGTTCAAGGATTATGTTCTCCCTTCCAAATGTTCTACTTCAGTAGCAACAGCACAAATACATTAAAACCATTTTAACCCTCATATCTAAAACCACAGTGCCTTATAAAGATTTTTTAAATGTAAAATGCAGTATCTTCATGTGCAGTACCAGCGGATGAAAAGGATTGTGATGACCAGATTCTTAGCAAGTCCAAGTAGTAAGGAATCTTTTGAAGTACTTGAAAAGCCCTGACTTGTTCTTGAGCAAAGCCCTACTCATCATTCAGGACCTGGTGCAGACATGGCTACTTGGAATCCTTCCCTGGTCTCAATCAATATTTCCATTCTCTAGGTTCTTAGAACTCTCTCTTCATTTGTTTCTCTTACAGGTTCTTATCTTAAGTGTATATCCCTTACATAGCTGTGTACAAACTATGTACCATTCACTAGAGCTTTTCTTCCTATAAAGCAGAAATTGTGCCATATGCCTTTTGTCATCCCTAAACCGAACACAATAAGATTCCATGGTAGCTGCTCAATAAATTTTAATATTTATTGATAAGCCCTTAATTGTATATGATAAACTGCTCACTGGAAAACAAATCGTAGTTTTTTGGAATGAATAAAGTTCTTGAGAATTCTTTGGCTAAGAGAAACTCAATTTCCGTAATAATTTATTCAATAAAATATTGATACAGG
>CAUYQG010012308.1:0-13152 GCA_963574415.1 Tarsius wallacei | reverse complement strand
AGTCAATATCTTTGTTTAGTTTACTTAATAGCTGTTTTATAAAAGCTGATGTTACTGTGTTGGGTGCATGTATGTTTAGGATGGATATTTCTTGCTGATGGATCAAACCTTTTATCATTATATAGTGTCCTTCCTTATCTTTTTAAGTTTTTGATAGCTTCAAAATTGTTTTGTTTGTATATTAAGATAACAACTCATGCCTTTTTTGCAATCTGTTTCCCTGGAAATTCATTTTCTACACTCTTTGACTCTGCAGACATCTTTTACGGTGAGATGAAATTTCTGGAGACAGCAAATTGCTGGGTCATGTTCTTTTAAATCTAGTTTTCCATTGTATGCCTTTTCAATGGTGCATTTAGTCCATTCACATTTGGGGTGATTATTGAAATATGACAGTTTGTCCCTGTCATAATGCTCTTATAATGCAATTTTGTTTTCATTTAGCTTTTGTGTCATATATGTGCATGTTTTCATTTTTGTGTGTATGCTGCGTGTTCTGCTGCTTCTGTGTTTGTGATATTGTAAGTATATAGTCTTTCTTTTGTTTCTTTTTTCTTCTGCACACAGCACCTTTTTAAAGCATCTCCTGCAGAGCTTGAAGCAGCATATTCTTTTAGGGTTTGGATGTCTGGGAAGGATTTTTGTGTAGTTGTCTGTCTGGCCAGAGCTTGAAGCAGCATATTCTTTTAGGGTTTGGATGTCTGGGAAGGATTTTGATTCTCCCTCACTGATGAATGTTAGCTTGGCTGAGTAGAAATTTTTGGTTGAAATTATTTATCTTTGAGAACATTAACGATTGGGTTATAATTCCTTCTGGCCTGTAGTGTTTCTGCAGATAAGTCTGCAACAATTCTGATTGGTCTCCCCCAGTAGGTAGTCTCCCCCTTTCCCCTTGCTGCCTTTAGAATTTTTTATTTTATACCTACTTTATGCAGGCAAATAACTATGTGTCTGTGGGTTGATCTTCTCATAAGATGTCTTTCAGAGGTTCTCTTAATCTCTTGTGCTTGTGTAGTTGTCTGTCTGGCCAGATGAGGGAAGTTTTCTTGAAACTTCATGTGATATTTTTTCTAGGTTATTTTCTGTTTCTCTATTTCGGGTATTCTGATCAGACATAGGTTTGGTTTCTTGACAAAAATCCCACACCTCTTAGAGAGTTTTCCCTTTCTTAAGTTTTTTTTCTATATTTGTAATAGATTGGGTTAATTCCTTATTTTATTCTTCCAGTTCTGAGATTCTTCTGCTTGGTCAATTCTGCTTCCCATGCTGGTCAGTTTGTTATTTATTTTTTGGATTGAGTTCTTTATTTCTGTTATTTCTATGTATGCTTTCATGAGTTTGTCCAGCTCTGTTGCAATTACATTTAGTTTTGGTCCTCGCACTTCTTGATTTTTATTCATTCTATCCAATGATTCTCTGATCTCCATAAGTACCTTATGGGTACTGTTGTTCTCAGAGATAGCAATTGTTTGTGTCACAGTAGCTGTTCTTTCTAGCACTGACTCTTTGTTGGGGCTCTGGTGGTAACCAGCAGTTCTTTGGTTTTTCATTTGTAGCATTTCTCTTATCTTTTTCTTTAATTCTGTTGCTCAGTAGAAAATGGAGAAGCAGTCACTTCTGATATTTGCTCAAACTTTTGTTCTTCCTTTAGCCAGGGCTCTGGGTTTGTTCAATTAAGAAGTAGACCTGGTGGTGCAGTATTGTGCTGTATCTTTACAATTTTGAGCACTTACTAGGGGATGGCGTGGCTATCATGATTCAGAACCTATTGGCAGGTCATAATGTTTGCTATCTGGTGAATGGGCCAGCCGGGACTTGCTCTCCTTCTCTGCACAATATGACCTTACCATGGATTTGCTTTCATAGCCCCTGAGTCCAAGACAGGATATAAGAGGGAAAAGAGAGAGGAGATAGAGGGAAATAAGGGAAAGGAGGAGAAAGGAAAAGAAAAATAGAAAAAGAAAAAAAGAAAGAAAACACACACACACAAAGAACAAAGAAAGATAAATAGACGGAAAAAAGAGAGAAAACCAACCAACAAACAAAGCAACCAAATGAGGCAATCCAACAAGGAAACTAATACTGTCACCAGCTTCCCTCTTGGTCAGTTCCACTGTGTGTGTCCAATGCCCAGCAGCTGGCTCCGGTGGAGGGTGGATCGGCTAAGGTTCTGCATCTGCCATTACCTGCCAAGGCTTGTGCGCTGGGGGCAATGTTCTCTGAGGTCAAAAAGAGCAGCCCCAATGCAATGCTGACATGAGTGCCTGGTCTCAAGGTGCAGTTCTGCTGTTCCACAGAGGCCGTCCTGCAGCACTTTCTCAGTCCAAGTGTTATAGATTCTGCTCAGTGTCTCTGCCAGGAGCTATTGCTCCTTTTCTAGCAGTCACCAGACTCCAGATCTCGGACCAGTGGCAAGACTCTCCAGCCCCATTCAGGCTCAGGGTGCACTTTCCCCACTGATTTCTTGGGAGTCTGTCTCAGGCTCCCTCCCTGCATACCCCCGGCATGGCCCTCAGTGTCAGCATTCAACTTGATTCAGCAGATCTTCCTGGGAAAAGCTCCCAAATTATCTGCCACTAGATTTCCTGCTTCCAATTGCATACATCTGTGTTTGTTCCAGTGTGGGTTGGGGAATCTGTTTCTCACGCACTTGGAGTATCCTCTTTGAGCAAACAATGGTCGGTTTCAGAGTAATGCAGAGATCATTCCTCCGACTCAAGACGCAGGCTGCTCAGGATGCAGACAGCTTAGAATTGGGTGAGATAAAGCAGGTCTCTGCACAGTCTCCGGACAGAAAAAATGGAGGCGGTCCATATTTTTTTCTCTGGCAGTGCTCAGCTCCAGGTTTCCTCCCTGTGCTTTCTCTATGGTCCCCACTGCCAGTGCCCTTCTGTTACCACAGGTGGTAGTGTGGACCAGGTGCCAGCTGATCTCTTCTGCCTTTTCCTGAGAGATGTCCTGGGGATGGTGGATTGTTCAGCTCACAGCTGGTGCTGAATTCAGAGCAGCAGGAAATTTTCAACTTTTTAATAATAGTAATTCTGATGGTGTCCAATTTGGTTTTGATTTGAATTTCTCTGATGATTAGAGATATTGAGCATTTTGAAATTTTTGTTGACCACGTGTATGGCTTCCTTTGAGAAGTGTCTGTTCATGTCCTTTGTCCACTTTTTATTTCATTTTATTTTTTTAAATTTAATTTTAGCACTGTGGAGTACAAGTGAGAATTTACTACATAATTGCATGCAGGTAGGTAAAGTGTGAGCTTCCTTGATAATGGAGTAGATACCCAGTGTGTTGTCATATGCCCCCTCCTTCTACTTGCTCTTTCCTCTAGCAGTGTCCAGAATCCGCCCTTGTGCTCATGTGACTAGTTATCAGCTATGCCCACTTTTAATGGGATTATTTGCTTTCTTTTTCCCATTGATTTGGTTGATTGCATATTCTCTATGATTCATTTTTCTGTTGATTTGCTTGTGTTCCTTATAGATTCTGGATAGTAGTCCTTTGTCAGATGCAAATAGTTTGCAAATATTTTCTCCCATTCTGAGGATTGCCTCTTTACTTTGTTGATGTTTACTTTGCTGTGCAGATTTTAACTTGATAAGGCCACATTTGTCAATTTTAGTTTTTGCTGTCTTTGCTTTTGAGGGCTTGGTCATGAATTCACTGCCTAGACAGATGTCCAGGAGAGTGTTCATTAAGTTTTCTTCTAAGATTTTTATAGCTTTGGGTTCTACATTTAATTCTTTAATCCATTTTGGGTAAATTTTTGTATATGGTGATAGGTAGGGGTCCAGCTTTAATCTTCTGCATATGGTTAGCCAGTTTTCTTATCACCATTTGTTCAATGCTTGCTTTTTGTTGGCTTTGTGAAAGGTGAATTGGTTGTAGATCAGTAGTTTTATTTCTGAGTTCTCTATTCTGATTCATTGATGAATATGTGTATTTTTGTATCAGTACTATGCTGTTTTGCTTACTGTAACCTTGTAGTAAACTTTGAAGTCTGGCAGTGTGATTCCTCTGGCTTTGTTCTTTATGCTTATAATTACTTTGTCTAGTCAGGATCTGTTTTGCTTCCATATGAATTAAAGTATTGTCTTTTGTAAGCCTGTAAAGAATGATGCTGGCAGTTTGATAAGGATTGCATTGAATCTGTAGATTGCTTTGGGTAGTATGAAAATCTTAATGCTATCAAATCTTCCAATTCAAGTGCATAGAATATTTTTTTCATTTGTTTGTGCCATCTTAGTTTCCTTTGGCAGTGTAGTGTAGTTTTTGTTGTAGAAAACTTTCACATATTTGGTTAGATATATTCCAAGGTATTGTGTGTGTATGTGTGTGTGTGGTGTGTATGTGACTATTTTGAATGGAATTGTTTTTCTGATTTGGTTTTCAGCCTGTTGTTGTTAATGTTTATAAATGCTATTGATTTTGCAGCATCGATTTTGTAGTCCACAAGATTCACATTTCGAGTGATCCCAAGTCAAAAAAACTGAAGAAAAATTTGGAAATGTTGGCTAGCAGACTTGAAGTCAGGATAGAATTGAGGATGCAGTCCCAATTGTAGAAAATAGTAAAAATTTAATGAACAAGAGCATATAACAAGTGCACTATCATTTATTAAAACAATTTCTCTTTCTAATCTTCAATTTCTACCAAAGACAAATTATAGAAGGACCAATTTATTTGCAAAGCAAGTTTTAACCTTATATTCAGCTTTATTATTTACATAAAGTGCAGCAAGAATTATTTTCCAGTAGATTCTTTTTAAATTGGCTTTACTGGAACTTTTTTTCATAAGGAATCTCAGATTAAATCTTTTAAAGCCTCTCATGTCTTTTCAAAGATTTATCGGAGGCAGGAGATACCTGTATAAATTTAGATGAATTCCTCTCTTCTCGAGGTTCCCAAAATAATTTGGGGTTCCTGGGCCTGTCAGACAGTGACATTCTTACCTACTAAAGATGAGGAGCCCAGTAAAGAAGCTGACAAAGTCTAAAACTAACATTTCCTGGGTTTTTTATTGGCTCTTTATAGATCACAATTTCAATGCCTCAAAGCAATCTGCTCATATCTAAAATTTCACTGCAGTCAAAATCTTGGTAAACTAACAAGTGTCTCCAATTATGCCTTGTTAAAGAAGAAAACAGATTCTTATTGAACTTATGCAAATTACTGCATTTTCATAAATTAATAATTATAAGTAGTTTCCAAAATCTGGAGAAATTAGGTAGAGAGAAATATGCTTCAAATTTGGTTTAAAAGAGTATAATTTACTCAATTGTTAAAAGCTGCAAAATGCTCAAAAGGAAACAAAAGAATTTTATTGACCAAAAAAGAAAACAAATCAACAATATCTCAAATAACAAAGTCATAAAAATTATTTCAGTCTTTATTAGTTCAGTCCATGCAATTAACTTCTATTCCGCTTGATATTAGGTCAGCAATCCTCATGAATTTATAAATTTTCTAATAAGAGACCTGAACTCATAAGCTCTCTAGTAAGAGACCTGGAAGTGTTCTTTGTTTTTTGTTTTCAACCTACCTTGAAAAGCACCTGTCAAAGTCTTATAGCTGATTATAAAATGGCTTTTACAAATAATCTAAATAAAACAATACACACAACTGACAAAATAATTTCATTATTTTTGTGGCATAAAACAAGTTAAATAATTATTATTACTTATAAAAAAGTAAGACATGTCAGAATTAAAAGAATGTAATATAAATTTGGAACACATACCAATAACATATATAAATATAACTCAAGGAATGTTAAACATTATTTTACATTTTATAATGCTTCCTGCATGATTTCAATTTACCAAATAAATCAATATGTCTCTGTTGGACTTCAGAGGCCCTAATATCTAAAAAATTAATAAGGTAAAAGGGATTAAATTTAAAACTTAAAATTTTGGTGTAATACATTTCATATAAAATAGATCACTCTAGCCGGACTCAGTGGTTCAGCCTGTAATCCCACGCTTTGGGAGGCTGAGGTGAGTGGATTGCCTGAGCCTGTGGGTTCGAGATCCGCCTGGGCAACTTGGCAAGACCTCATCTCTACAATAAATCAAAAAATCAGCCGGGCATGGTAGCGCATGCCTGTAATTCCGGCTACTTGGAAGGCTGAGGCGGAAGGATCGCCGGAGCCCAGTGGGTCGAGGCTGCAGTGGCAACTGCACTCCAGTCTGGGCGACAGAGTGAGACTCCAACTCAAAAAAAAAAGGTCACTCTAAATAATCATACAGTTAACCTAAATAATAGTTCAAATATTTCAAAAATCTTTACTCTTTGATAGAGAAGACTCATTTTCTTTTCATTATTTTTTCTTTTTCTTTCTTTTATTTTTTTTGAGTTGGATTTCTCATTGTTGCCCAAGTTGCAGTGCAGTGGCACACTCATAGCCACTGCAGCCTCGACCTACTGGACTCAGATGATGCTTTCATCTCAGTCTTTCAAGTAACTGGAACTACAGGCTTACACCACCATGCCTGGCTAATTTTTTGATTTTATTGTAGAGACGAGGTCATGTCATGCTGCTCAGATTGGTCTCAAATCCATGGGCTCAGGCAATCTGGTTGCCTCCACCTCCCAAAGTGCTGAGATTACAGGCGTGACCCACCATGCCCAGCTGAGAAGACTCATTTTCTTTTTTATATATATTCAATATTTTTTATTATGATATTGTGGGGTACAGTTAAGGGTTAGGTATACAAATATGCTTCGTTCAGGCAGTCTTGTTGATAAGAGGTGTCTCCCCATCCCCAGACAGATATTTACTACCATTAATCCCATCACCCCACCCCTCCCCCCATAGTTTCCCACCACTATCAGTCATTTTCTTATGGTAATACGTTGGATGATCAAGGCCTACTATATGAGTGAGAACATGTGATACTCAATTCTTTGTTTCTGTGAGAGGTCACTCAGTATTATAGACTCTAGTTCCATCCAGGTTGCTGCAAAATTCATGATTTTGTTTTTTTTTTTATGGCTGCGTAGTATTCCATTGTTCATATGTATGACATTTTAAAAATCCAGTCCTCTTTTGATGGACAGCAAAGTTGCTTCCACATTCTTGCTGTTGTGAACAATGCTGCGATAAACATACATGTGCAGGTATCTTTTTTATAGAGTGATTTGAGTTCTTCAGGGTATATTCCCAGTAGGGGGATCGCGGAGTCATATGGGAAGTCGATATTTAGAGCTTTTAGGAATCGCCACACTGCTTTCCACAGAGGTTGCACTAGTTTATACTCCCACCAACAGTGTAGAAGTGTTCCCTTTTCGCCACACCCTCTCCAGCAACTGTTATTTTTGAGTTATTGATAATTGCCATTCTGACTGGAGTTAGGTGGTATCTCAGGGTGATTTTGATTTTCATCTCCCTGATGATTAGTGAGGTTGAACATTTCTTCATGTGTCTGTTGGCTTCTCGGATGTCTTCCTTGAGAAGTGTCTGTTCATATCTTTTGCCCACTTTATAATGTGGTTGTTTGTTTTTTTCTTTTCAGCACATTTGATTTCCTTGTAGATCCAAGATGTTAAGCCTTTGTCACACCTGGAGTTGGCAAATACTTTTTCCCAGTCTGTAGGCTGTCTCCCTGCTCTCTTGATGGTTTCTTTGGCTTTGCAGAAGCTTGTTAGTTTGATGAGGTCCCACTTGTCTATCTTATCTCTTATGACCTGTGGGTTTCTTGTTTTGTTCAGGAATTGGATGCCAGTTTAGGGTCAGGGTCTCATGTTGTTGCCCAGGCTGGAGTGCAGTTACACAATTACAACTTACCATAGCCTTAAACTCTTGGGCTCAGGCAATCTGTCCACCTCAGCCTCCCAAGTAGCTGGGACTACAGGCATGTGTTAACACATTTGGAAACTTTTTTTGATTTTTTTTGCAGAGATGACAGGACTCACCGTGCTGTCCAAGCGGGTCTTGAACTCCTAGGCTCAAGCAATGCTCCCACTTTGGCCTTTCAAAGTGCTGGGATTACAGATGTAAGCCAATTGGGCCCAGACTACTTTTTTTGGTTGTTATTATAGGCAGAGGAATGTTTTAAGAAAACTCTTTTATTGTAACATAGGAGCCCAGATACTGGCCTAGTATCAGTGTGTTTAATTTATAGGAAAGCTAAATAATATTCTTCAAGTTAAAATCAATTTGATCAAATATACAATTTAAATAAATATATCCATCGACAGAAGTGGAGCTTAAGATGGTGACTGGACAGGTTGGACTGTGAGAGTCTCTTCAAAAGCAAGTGTCCATAAAGACTCTGTGTGAATAGGCTTTTGGTGGTGGATGAGTGAATGTCCATCTGAGGGGAGACTCGGGTTCATGCACCCAGGCCCCGCCTCTGAGGGTGACTGCGAGCCCCCACTGACCTGAGATAGGAGTGCGGCACGCTCAAGATCATCTGCTGCTTGTGAGACTCTTCAGAGAAGAGCCTGCCAAATCCAGCTGATTCTTTTGCCTGACGCCTGGCCCACACCATCACCTGTTATAGCGGATCAGCTGGAGCCCTGGATCTGATCAGTGGAGAGAGAGGAACCCTGGATCTGATCAGTGGAGAGAGAGGATCAGACAGAGCCAGAGAGGTGTCCCATGGCTGGTGAGTAGACCCTGACTGCAGCCATTTTCTCTATCCCAGGACCAGGCAGAGACCTGCATTGCCCCCACCAGCTCCACCCAGTTCTGCCCAGCCTCCAACTTGGGACCTAAGGACCAGGCAGAGATCTGCATTGCCCTGCCCAGCTCCACACAGCTCCCCCCAGTCTCCAACTTGGGACCTAAGGTAATTTCATCAAACCAGGAGAGACAGAAGCCCTTCCTCTATGCTAGATCAGACACAAAATGGTCAGATCTGGGTGGCAGACTCGACAGGCAGAGCAAACCATGTGAGTCCGGATCTGATCCACCTTCCTTCCAAAGTAGGCCCGGGGCATCTGATCCAAGCAGTGAGCAACCTTATCTGCCTGAACTGAGAGCAGAGGGGAGGGGCTAGAGACCAAAGCTGAAAGGACACTGCACTTAAAAGAATGACCTCAGAGGGAGTTTGGTTTCTTGTTTTTTTAAATTTTTATTTTTTGTCTGTTTGTTTTGCATATTTTTGTTTGTTGTTTTAGTTTTTTTCTCTTTCTTTCTGTTTTTGATAACAATTTCATACTTGCTTTGTTTTTGTTATTTTACTGACATTTTTCCTCTATTCTTTAGACTTCCTGTTTGTGTATGGGAAGGGTACATCAGTAGGCAGGTTGTTGTTGGCCTGTGTGTTTGTATGATTACCTGTATGTTTTAGCTTTTTAAAATCTTTTCTGTCTTTGTGTCTCTTTTCATTTGTTAGTTGGTACGTCTGTCTGTTTTCCCTCTTACTCTTCTCTCTTTCCATCTTCCTCATGCGCCCCTCCTTCCCTTCTTCATTCTTTTCCTTTTTCTTACCTCATTTTGCTTCCAAGGAGCAAACCTATAACCCCACTTCATGGACAGATAGTAAGGCAGTGGTAAGTGGGTTCCAGGGTGCCCATACACCTGTCGGTGGATACTGGGATCTGCAGATAGATTTTGAATCACAGCTCCACCCTCAATTAAATCTCAAAACTGCAAAAAGTACAGCCCCCAACTCACAGCCAACCTCCAGAATTAAACAAGGCTAAAGAATCCACAAAAGGAAGTACAGGAGACTGAGCAAACAAAAGTAAAAGCAACCCGCCATCCCTGAACAACAGAATTAAAGAAGAGGGGAAAAAAGGTGGGAGGGAGGAAAATCTACACAAATGAATAAAAACCAAAAGAAGAATCTGGGTCTCACACAGACCCCTGGGAGGTCAAACACTGAGAAAACAGACTTTGGAATGCAAACATTGAAGAGCCCCCAGAATGACTGGTCTCAAACTACAAACTAAGATATCAAGACATTATAGAGAGAATAAAAAGAATTGAGGAGAGACAAGAGGAAACTAGGAAGGAGTTGATAACTGAGATAACAGCAGTAAAGAATACTGTTAATGAAATAAATAACAAACTGATAAGCATGGTAAGCAGAATTAGCCAAGCAGAAGAAAGAATCTCAGAGCTTGAGGAACAAAATATAGAATTAACCCAAACTGTCAATAACATAGAAAAGAAACTTAAAAAGACGGAACAAACCCCTCAAGAGATGAGTGATTATATCAAGAGGAGGAACTTAAGAGTAATTGGATGTTCTGAGGCAGAAAGAGAGACAGAGACCACCCTGGAATAACATTCCATGAAATTATTCAAGAAAACTTCCCTCATCTCATCAGTAATGCAACCGTTCAAACACAAGAGATTCAGAGAACCCCTGCAAGACAACAAATGAGAAGACCAACTCCTAGACACATAGTAATTCGCCTAAACAAAGTAGGTATAAAAGAAAAAATCCTAAACACAGCAAGAGAAAAAACTCATACTATGTACTGGGGAAGACCAATTAGAATAGCAGCAGATTTATTTACAGAAACACTTCAGACTAGAAGATTTTAGAGCCCAATATTCAAAGATCTCAAGGATAAACAATTTCAATCAAGAATAACCTACCCAGCTAAACTAAGCTTCATCATTGTGGGAGAATTAAAATCTTTCCCAGAAACTCAATCCCTAAGAACTTATGCTGCCTGAAGGCTAGCCCCACAAGAAACAAGAAAGTATTAAATGCAGAAGAAAGGGAAAAAAGAACGACAACATTCTTCACAAGTGTGCAGGAAAAAGATTGAAAATACACATAAATCAACCCTGAAATCAAACGAAAGACAACAAACAAACAGGAACAACAATTCTATAAGAACCTCATGACAGGGATAAACTCTCACATTTCTATAATTATCCTGAATGTCAATTGAGTCAATGCACCACTGAAAAGAGATAGAATGGCAAAATGGAAAAAATATCATCAGGCAACAATATACTGTCTCCAATAAACTCATCTCATCAGAAAGGACACTCACAGATTCAACGTAAAAGAATGGGAAGCAAAATTTCAGGTGAATAGAACAAAAAAGAAAGCAGGAGTTGTGATCTTAAAATCAGAAAAAATACCCTTTAAGCTATCCAAAATTTAAAAAGATACAGAAGGTCACTACATAATGAAAAAAGGTTGAATCCATTAACAAGAAATATCCATCCTAAACATATATGCACCCAACATAAGAGCACCAATTTTCACAAAGCAGCTTCCTGGCAAACTTAAAAAATATATTGACTCTAACACTATCATACCTGGGGATTTTAATACCTCACTTACAATGCTAGACAGATCAAGACAAAAATCAGCAAGGAGATCTGGAACCTCAATGTGACTCTTAACCAAATGGACTTAATTGATACCTACAGCACGCTCCACCCAATGACCACAGAATATATATTATACTCATCACCACATGGAATGTATTCTAAGATTGACCAAATACTTGGCCATAAATCTAGCTTTACAAAATTTCATTAGATTGAAATTCTGCCATGCACCTTCTCAGACCACAGTGGAATAAAAATAAATATCAACACCAACAAAGTTCACCCCAAACCCACAAAGACATGGACACTAAAGAGCATGAGGCTAAGCAACTCCTGGGTCAATGTGGAAATCAAAACAGAGACTAAAAGATACCTGGAGACAAATGAATAAGAGGAAACATCTTACCAAAATTTCTGCAATGCCATGAAAGCAGTAGTAAGAGGGGAATTCGTGTCTCTACAAACACCCATGAAGAAAAGGGAAAGATCACAAGTTAACAGCATAACAAGTCACCTAAGGAAGCTGGAAAAACAAGACCACCAAAACCGTAACTTCAGCAGAATTCAGATCACCAAAATAAAAGCCCAAATTCAGAACATAGAAGACAAAAAGATAACACAAAAAGTCAATGAAAGAAAAATCTGGTTCTTTGAAAGGATAAAGAAGAATGTTGGTCCCCTAGCTAGACTGACCAAGGAAAACAGATAAAAAGTGCAAATAAACTCAATCAAAAACAGAAAAGATGAAGTCAAAATGTACCCTGAAGAAATACAAAAGATCATTAGAGACTACTATGTACACTTGTATGGAAACAAACTTGAATACCTAAAGGAAATGGAGGAATTTCTGACATCACACAACCTCCCCATGTTGAAACAAGAAGAAATCAAGACCCTAAATAGACCAATAAGAATCCAGGAAATTGACTCTGTCATACATAAACTACCTACCATAAAAAGCCCTGGACTGGATGACTTTCCAGCAGAATTCTACAAAATGTACAAGGAGGAGGTTATACCAATCCTACTGAAAGTATTCCAGGCAATTGAAAAAGATAGAATTCTCCCCAAATCATTTTATGAAGCTAACATCACACTAATACCCAAACCACGTAAAGATCCAACAAAGAAAGAGAACTACAGGCCAATATCCTTGATGAACATAGATGCTAAAATTCCCAACAAGTTCCTAGTGAATTGGATTTAACAACACATCTCAAAAATCATCCACCATGACCAAGTAAGCTTCATCCCTAGGATGCAAGTCTGGTTCAACATTTGTAAGACCAAAAACAAAATTAAATACAACAGACATAAAAACAAAAACTACATGATTATAACATTAGATGCAGAAAAAGCTTTTGGTTTTTTTGTTTGTTTGTTTTTTGTTTTTTTAGAAAAAGCTTTTGATAAAATCCAGCACCACTTCTTGATAAAGATCCTTGAACATCTAGGCATAGATGGAACATACCTCAAAATAATAAGTCATCTATGTGAAACCTACAGCCAGCATACTGCTGAACAGACATTAATTGGAACTATTTCCCCAGAAAACTGGAAGAGACAAGGATGCCCACTCTTATCCCTCCTGTTCAACATAGTTTTGGAAGTTCTAGCTAGAGCAATCAGAGAAGAGAAGGTAATCAGTGGTATCCAAATAGGAAAAGAAGGAATCAAGTTATTTCTCTTTGCAGATGACATGATTCTATACCTCAAAAACCCAAGAGAATCTGTGAAAAACCTCCTTGCACTAATAAAGGACTTTGGCAAAGTCTCAGGGTATAAAATAAATGTGCAAAAGGCAATCACATTTCTATGCACTGATAATAAACAACAAGAAATCCACATTTTAAAAAATCCAGTTCAGCTTCGATGGGCAGCATGGTTGGTTCCAT
>CAUYQG010012307.1:0-25034 GCA_963574415.1 Tarsius wallacei | reverse complement strand
CCCGGCTAATTTTTTGATTTATTGTAGAGATGAGGTCTCGCTTGCCCAGGCGGGTCTCGAACCCGCGGGCTCAGGCAATCCACTCACCTCAGCCTCCCAAAGGCGCGGGATTACAGGCTGAGCCACCGAGCCCGGCTCTCATTTTTCTTTATAATTGACTTCTTACATTGTGCACAGGTCATTGTTGATTTACAGTGTAAAGATTCTGGATTTTCTTTTTTTTTTTTCCTCTGAAAAGAATTCATTTTGTCATAACATGCGGTTTATTTATGAGTTAAACCTTGTTGATGGTTAGTTTTATTTTTCGTTAGAGTGCATTTTTGGAAGCCTAGATGGTGAGATTGTTCCTCTATCTTGGGGATATTCAAGTCCAAATTCTGTTTCTCCTTAGATCTTGTCAGAGCTTGGTGTCATTGTCCAACGTCATTGCCTTGTTTTTTAAAGTACAGTTTTGTGGGGTCTTTTAATGTGAGTGCTATTTCATTATTAACTCTTCCATTATAGACAGAAACAGAAATCAAGCCACAGAGTTTTGTGGTGGTTATTTAGACAGTATTACTTTAACAAAACAGACGGATTAAGCACACATCTTATGCACTACCCCAAAACAATGCATTTTGCATATCAGAACACAGATAAAACATTTTGTAATCACTTTTTTGTTATTTATGTTACCTACTAGAGTGTACAGGCTAAGACAGCAAAAATGCTGTTTAAATTGTTTTCTATTACAACTCTGGCAATTAGCACATTTATTGACTAGAAAAAAATGTTTAAAATATATGTTTTAATTTTGAAAGATAAAATGTTTAGGGAGTGTAGATAAAGAATAGCAACTCAAATTTTACAAATGCATCTGCCTTAATATCACGGGATCTTTACATACAAAAATATTGAGGAAAAAGTCAGTACTGACAGTTAACCTCACTGTTCTCCTTGATCAATAAAAAGACTTTGCCTCTCTCAGTACTAGACCTTTTCCACTTTGCATAAATCAAAAATCGCATGGTTAACATTTGACACTTCTAATTTAAATCCTTACATTTTATATGTTATTCTGAAAATGCAAAATGAGTTCTAAACCAAGCTGGGCAGATTAAATACTTTTGATTTAGCAAGTTTGGACAAGGACCCAATGAAAAGGTTTGAAATACTTTATCATAAGCCAGGCTCGGTGGCTCAGCCTGTACTGT
This sequence comes from Tarsius wallacei, assembly GCA_963574415.1. Taxonomy (NCBI): domain Eukaryota; kingdom Metazoa; phylum Chordata; class Mammalia; order Primates; family Tarsiidae; genus Tarsius; species Tarsius wallacei. The sequence goes on along the minus strand of CAUYQG010012307.1, from coordinate 23,841 downwards.
AATCCCGCGCCTTGGGAGGCCGAGGTGAGTGAATTGCCTGAGCCCGCGGGTTCGAGACCCGCCTGGGCAACTTGGCGAGCCCTCATCTCTACAATAAATCAAAAAATCAGCCGAGCGTGGTAGCGCGCGCCTGTAATTCCGGCTACTCGGAAGGCTGAGGCGGAAGGATCGCCGGAGCCCAGCAGGTCGAGGCAGCGGTGGCCGGGAGCGGCCGCTGCACTCCAGTCTGGGAGACAGTGAGACTCCAACTCAAAAAAAAAAAAAAATACTTTATCATAACTAGAAATAATATTTTGTGTGCTATGACAGAACGGCATCGCTAATGTCCACCCGGGTGAGTTAGTTAACTTTTCTGAAGGCTTTTTCTTGTCTATGAAATCATGAAATTTGATGCGATGACATACAATGTTTATTACTAATAACGACTAGCAAACCCTTTAACAAAATCATGTTTTATTAGAGAATATTTTGAGGTGAGACTTTTTGCACTTGACAAGTATTTTTTTCTGTATGAAGATCATATACTGTCTCCTTTTAGGGAGTAGAAACAATTTTTAATGTAATACTTACACTAGTATTTTTAAATTAATGTTATTTTTCCTTAGGAAATCATTGTGGTTGCCAAACAATTCATCCTAAATTAAAATTGCATTATGACAATTGTTGGTGAAATAATGTGAAAAAAATAAAAAAATTAAAACGTTATTTAAAAAAAATTTGTTTATCAATTGGCCTTATCATCCACAAATACCACACACCATAATTAATTATATGCCACAGTCAAAATATTTATATTTTACAAATATAACATCGAACAGGAATTTGTTAGCAAAATAACATTTTTTTCTCATCTGGTATTTGAGAAAATGATTTCTTTTCTTATATAGATTCTGAAATAATCTATACGTGTATGATTAATATATTAGCAGTAGGGCTCTTGAAATAAGCAGTGTATTTAGTTTATTTGATGTTTTTGATTCTCAGAATTTTTTTATGAAAATAAAAAAAGACGTCATTCTTGGAAATGATTTTGAAGTTGGAAGAAATAATTTGGTATTAGTTTAGCTAACTACTTTTAAGGTGAGATTTGTAGGTTATCTTGGCTAAAAATAAATAGAACTAGTGAATACAAAATTCTTCTATGATAAAATATGTGTTGATGATTTTTGTTCAAAGACATAGGAATGATAATTTAATAGACATACAATGCAATATATAACAATTTCTAACTCTTTTTTGCTAATTCTCACCCTTTTGTGCTTTGACACTGTTTTCATTTTTGCCAAAAATTGTACATTAGTACTATTTTGCTTTTTATCTTTTTTTTAACCTATCTATGAAACATCTAACTGAGGGACAGTGTTGATATACTAGTAATCACAATCAAAGGCTAAAAAGTGACACATTACTTTTATGTCACCAACATATCAGGAAAAGTAGTACTTGCTTGAATTTTCAAACATAATACATTTAAATTCATTAGTAGGTTTATTTATTTTAATTATTTGTTTGTTGTCATCTGTAAGTTGATCTCTTCCTATTCCTGACCTTTTGTAGAATTACACTGGATTTAAATTTTTTCAAGTTTTCTTCCTGTTATTCAAATTACCTCAAATAATTTTGGTTTCACATGTCTCATAAGTAAATAAATAAATAAATATCATAATTTAAAGCATTGTTTGCTTTAAAAACATGTTTTTATCAGTAAAAAAAACAACAGGAAGTTAACCTCTACTCTGCTAATTATCTATGTCTGGGAGTACCAGAATAGCATAATAGTTAAATGGAAAATGGTTTGAAAGTTATAGTTATTAAATTAAAGTGAACAAAATTATGGAGGAGAAGTGGACATGATATCTGTTATGTAGATAGGTTTGCTTTACCTTAAACTAGTGTGTGTTGAGTCCAGACTTCCTGTAAGTGTTAAACCTGATTCTTCTGTCATTATCAGTTGGTCATGTTTCTTCCCTTCACTAAGGCATATTTTAAGTGTTAAAAGTGAAAGACAGATTTTGAATTCAGGTATTCAGAGTAAATTTTATACAGTATTTTTATAAATTCTGAGCAGAACAAAGGATAAAGGACAAGGGTTAGAATAAATGATGACTAATAATGTTTTTTCCATGAAGCATCTTCTTAGTATGGTACAGAGAATACTTCTCAACAGAAAATAAGACAGATTTCTCACAATTAAAAATAGTTGGCAGTTTATGGTTAGAGTGGTATTTAGATAGCTTTGTTTCTATTTCTTTCCTTGAGTTTTTCGTTTCTTACTTACACAGAGTAATTGCTAGTGCTAATTATGGTCGTCTTAGTTTGCTGTCTTAACTATATATCAGAGAGGCGCAAATATATTTAACTGGAGAAATGCTAATGCTAATGTATTCATATTTTCTATGCCAGAAGCTTGAGGTGCAAGGACAAAACTGAAGGAAATGTCCAACTACTGTATAAACTGTGTTTTTTTTTTTTAAATTTACATTGCAGATAGATCCTAATTTGTATAGTGAAAATAGACATGTTCATCCCACAAGCACTATTGAAAACCATGGTGAGGGAGAGAGAGAGAGAGAGAGAGTGTGTGATTGTGTGTGTGTGTGTGTGTATGTGTGTGTGTATGTTTATGTGTGTCTGTGAAAGAGAGAGACAGACAGACATAGAGAAAGAAAGAAAGAAAAAAGGACTTTCTTCTTGAGGGGTTGTCAGGGAAGATAATATATGGAAGTATATTGGATAGAATGAACTTTTTCTTATTGTTTGTTTTGTTTTTCTTCGTTTTTACTTTCATCTATAAAAAGGAAGGAAACCTGTGGGAACTACCTTGACTACGTCAAATTGGCTGAATGAAGTCTCAAATTGTTCTTGAAAGGTTCTAGGACAGTTGGTTCAAGCATTATTTGTACTCTCCAGACTCTTGATGCAAATCCGTACAACACACAAAAAGGTTTTCAGAGAAGTTGCTGGTTCCTCCTCCATTTCACCTCTTTTCTTCTATAAAATTTTTGATGATTGTATTGGTTTAAAGTATATGCTTAGAGGAAAAAAAATCTGTTTAAAAGTGGAATTCTGTATATTTGGATTTTATTGGCTGGTACATAGAGGTTATTTATTCTTTAAAAATAAAAGAGTCTCAACTGGAAATTAATATATGGAAAACAGCAATATTTCCAAGTGAATCTGCAATTACACAAGTAAAAAAAAAAATAAGAGAGTCAAACCTTGCCATATCAGATTCCATTTTTGTATTTCATCATCTTTTTCTATAATCCATATGTTTCACTTTTATTATTGTTTTCATGAAAGTTGAAATAATTGTGAAAACTGACTGCATTGTACAAATAAATTGCAAGTTTTTTAATCTTGAAATAGTGATTGTAGTAAAATAAAACCAGATATTTAAGATTTTTTCCTTAACATTTTTCTAACTCAAACTTAAGAAATATAATACCTTATAAGAGAAATAATATATCAAATTTATATTTTTTGGTTAGCATTTAAATCTACAATTTACAAGCTAGCATAGTTGCAGTATGATACAGGGATAATAATATTGAATTTGAAGTCAGGATGAATTTAAGAACCACCTATGCCGAATACTACCTTTGGGTAAGTTACTTAAATTCTATGGGAGTCAGAGTCTTCTTTTGTAAAATGATAATGCTGTCAATTGCACAGGGTTACTGTAGCTATCAATGTCAGTGCTCCTGAAAACATATTACAGAACTTTTTCATGCCATAGGAAAGTCTTTAAAAGGGCTTCATCTCTTCTAGTAGCAAGCACCTTTAGGAAAGTAGTAACATGTGTACAGTCAAAGGCTTTTGAGCACAAAGGGTGAAAAAGAATAAGCAGACCTGCGATGGAATGACTTTATTGACTGTAAAATGCTCACCTAAACAATAATCTGGTGAACTCTACTGGTAAATTCTAATGGAAAATATCTTGGCTATCACAAATGGTATATGCATATGGGTTATTTTCATCAGTTTCTATCTGGTTCTTACAGGATAACTTTTGGCTATATAAGCAGACAAATAGAGCCCTGAAACCTGAGGCATATATATTATTTAAATATTAGAGTAAAAATGGGTGTATTTCATGATTTCATGGCCTCAATATTTCTTTTTTTGTGTGTGAGATACACACACATAAACACATACATACTCTTAGAGACTTTTTGGATCAGTAGTCACATTAGCACAAGGGTGGAATCAGCAGTCCTCAGACACTGCTGGGGAGGGAGGAAGAGAGGAGGACGGGAGACACATGAAAACACCAGTGTACCTGGTCCACTACCAAGGGGAGTGAGGACCACCTAGAAGCCCAGACTTTACCTGCTCACTGCATACCTATGTAGTGAATGTTCACATGTACCCCAGAACTCTATAACACACTGTAAAAAGAATCAGAGCCAGGTGTGGTGGCTCAAGCCTGTAATCCCAGCACTTTGAAAGGCTGAGGTGAGAGGATTGCCTGAGCCCACGGGTTCGAAACCAGCCTGGGCAACTTGATGAGACCTCATCTCTGCAATAAGTCAAAAAAATTAGCTGGGTGTGATAGCATGTGCCTGTAGTTCCAGTTACTTGGAAGAATTGCCTGAGCCCAGCAGGTCAACGCTGGGTTGGCTGTGAGCATGCTGCTTCTCTTCAACTTGGGCGACAGAGTGAGACTCCAACTCAAAAAAAAAGAATCAGAGAACATCTTATTTTACAAAAATAAAAAATAAAATTAAGTAATGAGCAGTGTTGCTGTCCCATGCATTCTCTGCTCGACAGAGGTAATTTCGAAGGTTTTGTTGTAGACCAAGTAGGGATACTGCATTATATGTCTCATTCCTACAAGAGCAATTAGCAGTAAAAACCGAATGTACTATGGACTCAGGTAACAAGCATGTACAGGTGAGTATCCCTAATAAGAAAATTCAAGATTCAACATTCTTCAAAATCTTGATTTCAGAATTGTGGGTTAGGAATATTCAGTTGGTATGTATTCTGCAAATATTCCAAAATTCAACAAAAATCCAAAAACATCTAGACCCACTAATTTTGGATGATGCTTATTCGTCCTGCAGTATAATTTTAAATATGAGTAGTACAGTAAAAATCATAACACTTTCTCTCTCTCTCCCTGAAATCTATGCGGGCAGATAATCATTGCTTACACAAAGATTTGGTCTACATTCTTAGAATAACTCCATTATTATTGTTGCTATTTATCTGTATAGAGTATTTGTCACATAAGAGGACATAAAATTATCTTAGTTAAGTTGTAGACCATAGAGCAAATAAATGTTCATGGAAATTTTGTAGCTCAATCCCTATTTGAAATATTTCTGCATTGTGAAGAAACTTGATTTTTGCTTTGTTTCTGTTTTATGTGTTTATTTATTTTTTGTTAGCTCTCTACTTCTTTTGTTATAGTTTGCACTTCAAAGAGGTTATCGTTTATAAATACCCTGAGTACTTATATAGGAAATTTATATCACATGCATCATAAGGATTGCTATTCAAATCTTGCCTCTATTACTGACTAGTTGTTAGACACTGGGCAACACTTGCAAACTTGCTGCAATTCAATGTCCTCATCTGTGTGAATAGAAGGTTTGAGTCAATGATCTTGCTATGACTGTTAGAGTCAAGATAATTATTAGCTCTGTTTCACTGCAGTTCAAATTGTTGCTCAAACATAAATTTTCTCATCCATCAGCCCTTATATTTTAAAAGAGTAAAATTTGGAAAGATCTGTAGCAGCTTTGTATATTTTCCTTTTGATGTCTATATTAGTATATTTCAATGATAAAAATATGAGCACTTGTTGAGACTGCTTGTTAGATTCGTTTACATAATTGTTTCAACTAAGACATTCTTGCAAAACAGAAAAGAGATGCTTATTTTTTGAAATAATTATATTTGCCAGGTGTTTTATATGTATTATAATTAAACAAGAAAGGTGTATTTATTCTCACCTTGTAAATGAAAAAAGTGAACTGTCAGATTTACATTACGTATATTTTACAGAATTAAAAATTTTTTTTCTTAAGAAATCAGCTCAATCGTATATCCTGAAAGGTATGACATTCTTCGGCAGCTGGGTTTCTGAGAGCATTGTTCTCCTCTTCATCTCCCTTATTTTCCCCTAAATTCTCTACTTTTCTATTGGTCACTACTATTTCCATCCAGGGACCTTTGGTTGACCATGTAATACCTACTAGAAAAGGAAAAGGACTATTGGACTTATGCCAATGACATTACTAACATATAATAAAATATGGAATCAGAGTGACTAAGGTGCATGCACTGTGGAGCTGGTGTTTCTGCGTTTGAGGCTGGATTCTAAGAATTTTAAGCTCATGATTTGTACAAGTTTGGTAGACTCTGTATTCCTTAATAGACTTGCTCGCACAATGGGGATAGCAATAATAGCATCTAAATGGATGTTTTGATGGTTAGGCAAAATGAGTCATTTTGTTTTATGAGGAGATAGCATTAAATACAGAAAGTTAGATAATAATTTCAGGCCTTCTTCTATACCACTAAAAGACTATACTCTCAAAGTCTTTAAGCTGTTTCATCCAATTTGAAATTTCCATACTAAACAATTCGAGCATTTGGGATTTATTTGCTTTTTCAATTCTGCCTCCGTCTCCTCAGTTTTCCTGACTTCATCCCTCTCTGATACCATAACTATATTTTAGACACTGATATTTGCATCTCTGACCCCAGATTGTAATCAGACCCATATGTGCACTGCCTCACTTTATAGCATGAGTTTAGTGTTCTCAATGCCTGGATTGCATCCAATATTTTATTAACTCAGCCATGATTTCTCTGAAGGAAGTGCTTAAGCCATTTTGTTTGTATCAGACAGTTTTATCGTGTTGGCTCTGTCTCTAACTAGAGAGGATAACTCTGAAAAACTGGGGCCTGTGAGTTTACGTTGGGTGAAAGACAGATTGGAGGTAAAATTCAGGACAAAGTCTCCTCAGCAAATATATTCTGACCCTGTCTTCGGAATGTGGGGGACAAAGGTCCAATCTGCTGAGTTGACGGGAATTTCATCCACAAGGTGGTGCACACTGCCTTTCTCTTCATCTTGAACAACAACGTTCAATGCTATATTTTTCACTGAATTTATAGAATAATAGCTTTGTTGATAGATAGATTTAATGCCATGTGTTATAATCTGTCTTATTTTGTATTTCAAGTTTGGTTATGTTTTAGACATTAACTCCGTGTGTGTGTGTGTGTGTGTGTGTGTGTGTGTGTGTGCGCGCGCGCGCGCGCAAGTGCACTTGGTTATACAATATAAGGATTGAACCGTATTATTACATCAGATAGTACAGACCTGGAAAAGTTGGGGGGAATATGAGTGACATATACACTCCAATAAGGGAGTATTACTGTTTTCATAGGAGTGCTTTGACAAAAATAGAATAATAAGGATATACTGATTATTTTGAAACACTGTGTAAAGAAATATGGGTGCATTTGTTATTATCCATATGCTTAATTATACAGTTATTGGTAAACACAAAGGGTGTGCCTTGCGATTCTCTTGTAATTGTCTTGTAAGTGCTCTTCGCAGTTATCATTCAGATATGATTGAAAACTGAAATTATCAGTGGCTGCAGTTAAAATAGGGAAGATACATAGATGTCATAGGTATCAATTTAAAAAGAGCAAATAAGACCCTGCAATCCCCTACTAGGAATATATCCAGAAGAACTCAAATCACTCTGTAAAAAAGATACCTGCACACGTATGTTTATTGCAGTGTTGTTCACAGTAGCAAGAATATGGAACCAACCGTGCAGCCCAATAAAAGAGGACTGGGCAAAAGTATGTGGTACATATACACAATGGAATATTACTCAGTCATAAAGAAAAACAAAATCATGAACTCCACAGCAACCTGGATGGACGTAGAGTCTATAATAATGAGTGATCTTTCACAGAAACAAAGAACTGAGTACCACATGTTCTCACTCAAGCAGACCTTGGCAAATTATTGTAATACTCTAAGAGAATGACTGAGAGTCGTGGGAAACTGCCAGGAGGGGGGTGGGGAAGCGGGCGTGGCAGCAGTGGAAAACTGCCTGGGGAAGGGGAGGCACATCTCCTTAACAAGGGTACCTGAATAATGAACATTTGTATACCTTACCCTGAACTGTACCCCACATCTTTAAAATTAAAAAAAGAAATTTAAAAAGGGCAAATGATATAACAGGAACAGCAGTCATAGAAATGCAGCCATTTGCTAATGCATGTTGGAACTGTTCAAGAGTGATCTCATACACACTATTTTCTCTAGACTGAGTGTCACTGGACATGCCCCAAACTACATCTTAGTAGATCAGTTGTTACCTGCTTAGACAGATCAAGGCATATGACAATATAAAGCACCATGGAAAGAAAGCTTTCCGTCTTTTTCTGAGGCCAAATAAGCCGGAAACTACTCCATAGAAAAGTTATCTATAAAGAATGACATAGCACTTCTTCACAATCCCGACGCACTGTGCAGTTATTACTCCATAGGACCCCAAAGAAAAGCTCCATACAGGACCCCAATTTATCAAAGATACTTCAAAAACTGACAATTAAAGTTACAAAAAAATTGCCATTAAAGTAAAGTAAGTACAAACTTTACCCCTTCAACTCAAGTATCTGACATCTCCAGTTAATTCCAGGAAAACTTTTGATACAACGGTTCCCATTCTTATTTCTGTCCTGTAACGAATAATCATTGCAGAGTGTTTAAAGATGCTGGTGTTATACTTATCACTGTTGTGTTTTATTTTTATTATGTTTTTATTTTTAAAATGTGGAGTACAATTCAGAATTAGGGAGATAAATGGTCATTGTGCAGGTAAAATTTGAGCCTCCCTTTGACCCCCACCTTCCCTGGTTTGGGATTGGATAACCTTTGATGCTGTGTACCCCTCCCTCTCCACTGGCAGTGTCCCGCTCCTGACAATCCCTTTCTTATAGTATTATGATTAATGCTCAGTCAGGAACAATTTATGAGTGATAATAAGTGGTGCTCAGTTCTTTGTTTCTGTGATAGATCACTGAGTATTATAGACTCTGAATCCATCCAAGTTGCTGTGAAGATAATAATTGTGTCCTTCTTTATGGCTGTATAATATTCTACCATGTATATGTACTCCCTTTTTTTTTATCCATTGCACTTTCAATGGACCGCATGGTTGGTTCCATGGTTTAGCTGTTGTGAATAATGCTGCAATAAACATGCATGTGCAGGTAACCTTTTTATCGAATGATTTGAGTTCCTCCAGATATTATTCCCAGAATAGGGATTGCTGGGTCTTATGGAGGTCAATTTTTAGATCTTTTAGGAATTGCCACACTGTTTTCCACAGAGATTGTACTAGTTTACACTCCCACCAACAGTGTAGAAGCATTCTTTTTTCCTGCATTCTCTCCAGCATCTGTTGTTTTTTTAGTTGTTGATGATGACCATCCTGACTGGAGTTAGTTGGTATTTCAGTGTGATTTTAATTCGCATTTCTTTGATGATTAGTGAGGCTATGCATTTTTTCATGCATCTGTTGTCTCCTCATATGTCTTCTTTTGAGAAGTGTCTATTTGCCCACATTTTAATGGGGTTGTCTTTTTTTGTTTTGTTTTGTTTTTCCTTTTGGCACATTTAAGTTACTTGTAGATCCTGGATGTTGGACATTTGTAAGATATACAGTTTGCATTTTTTTCCCCATTCTGTGAGCGGTTACCCTACTCCCTTGATGGTTTCTTTTATTTTGCAGTAGCTTTTCAGTTTGAAGAGATCCCACTTGTCTATCCAATGTCTGTTTTAAGCCTTCAGTGATGGGATTGTCGTCCTGCAAGGGACCAGGTTTTGGGTTGAGTAAGCAGATGTCACAAAATATATCCACCGTAGGATTTCAATCTCAATATGCCTATGAATACTTCCTGCTAGAGCAAGACTGCCAAATAGAACTTTTTGAGATGATGGGATTGCTTTACATCTGTGTTATATAGTCTGGTAGCTACTGCTTACATTTGACTGTTGAATACTTATAATCTGGCTAATACGCCACACAAGTGAATTTGATATTATTTAAATCTAATTAATTTTAATTTTAATAACTACATGTGTCTAGTATTGTCATATTTGCAAGCTCAGAACTGTAGCATTTCAAGGAGTTTCTGGCTACAAAACTTCATTTGGCATCAATTACATTTGGTTCTATGTTTTAGGCAGCGAGCCAACCAGTTATAGGTCCCCCTGTTGCTTGAGAATATAATTAAAGTTAGACACCAATTAATACACTTATATCCATAATATTAGCTTGATATTATCTTTATCCTGATCCAGCACCCTTAGAATCCATTATTTTTTTGAATCAAGTCAAAGCAAGAAACCAATTCCAAATTTCTATGCTTGAAATTCTATACCCCAGGGAACCACTTCTGGTGCTAGTGATTGTTTTAGTCAGACTCTAGTTGGGGAATCAGGATCACAGAGTCACTATGAGTGTTATGGAATAATTAATTTTATTTATAGGAATTATTCCTTATATAATTGTTTGAAGAGCTATGGAAAGAGAATTGGAGATTCAGAAAATAATAACTAATTTCCTTAAGCCCACAGACATGGATGGACAAATTGGAGCTTTTCAGGAAATCTAGGGAGATCAGCCCATTCAGTCCGTGAAATGGGATTGTGAAGGGGCCCTCTAAAAAGGTTTATGAGAAGTTGTCAGCTCCTGTGATCTGCCACTTCTGTGGTTCTTCAGGCAGATGTCTGGTGGTGAAATCAGGGACTTTATTCATCGATGGGGACTTGTTTCAAAAATAATATTAGTAAGTTGATAAAAATAAGGAAGATCAATGATTAGGTTGAAAAAAGAAAGGTCTAGGATCTGGTGAGCCCTTTGTATCAGTCTATTACCATACCTGATGGTGAAAACCTGAGAACACTGACTACTACTTGATTGGTATCTTCCAAATCTCATGGAAGTTTCAATTTTGGACTATTCCAACCTGACAATATACAGGGAGGTGGTTCTGGGAAATACAATTCTCAGCTTAAGCAAACTGACTTTAGTAAAATACAGTTCACTTTCTAATTTAATTGTATACTTTTCAGATTAGCGATGCTATTTCAGAAAAAAAAAAAAAACTATCCTAGAATTGTGTTGCGTAATTGATGATTGTTTACAAGATTTGAGGAATAATAGTTAGTGTGTGGTGTTTAAAAACTCCAAATTGGCCGGGCTTGGTGACTCAGCCTGTAATCCTGCGCCTTGGGAGGCTGAGGTGAGTGGATTGCCTGAGCCCGCGGGTTCGAGACCCACCTGGGCATGTGAGACCTCATCTCTACAATAAATCAAAAATCAGCCGGGTGTGGTAGCGCACACCTGTAGTTTCAGCTACTTGGAAGGCTGAGGCGAAAGGATCACCGGAGCCCAGCAGGTCGAGGCTGCGGTGGCCGGCAGCGGCCACTGCACTCCAGTCTGGGCGACAGAGTGAGACTCCAACTCAAAAAAACCCCAAAAAAACAAAAAAACAAAACTCCAAATCATTTTCTTTTGTTTCATTTTTTAAAAAAAATATTGATATGGCACAGCTTCTTGCTCCCTTCTATAAAATAATCTGCGCTGAAAAAGGATGCCACTGCAATGGTGCCTACTAATCCAATAATTCCCATTGATCTGACAATATTTTATAAACTCTTGATTTGCAAAAAATCATCTCTTATAGCTATGTGTTTATTTATTAAACTCTTTTTTATTATAGCTGATTGAACCACGTGTGTATACTTAGTCAAGCTGGGCCAATGGCCTTCTATTTTCTGGGTGATTGAAATTATGACTAAGAGAGAGCTGAGTTATTCTCGTTGTGAACTGTAAACTCAGGGCCTGTCACACATCATTACCTACCTTTTGAGCAAGAAAAGCAAAGTGAATTAATCTGTCCTGGGAATGAGAAAAAGAGGTCTAAAACTGATTTGCTGTAAGATGTGACATGTAGAGGAAAAAAAAATCTCATCACTTAGTCTCAATGTTAACTATTTTTTTCCCTTGAGGTTTATTTCTGTCCCGACTTCTTTTTGTTTGTTTTTCTAAAAGCTCCCCTGCTGGACTTAAACTAGCTTGAATTCATTTCTATTAAAAATGTCTTAACTAATATAGCACCCATATTTGTATTACGCCAGATAGCATTATAACATAGACAGTAAACTAGAAATCATTTATCAACTTACTTCCATTATAGTGGGTAGTAGAATAATGCCTATTTCTCAAGACTCCCTGTATATTACAACTTTATGAAGATAGGTCACCAATGTTTTCTATGTACACACAAAAAAGCAATATTAACTATTCCATGTCACCAAGTCAGAGAAATATAGTAGTTAAAAAGGTAAATTCTAGAGTCATATGACTCCGGTCTAAATTCTAGTTTTTTCTGTTGGGAGCAAGAAAACAGTGGACAATTAATCTTTGATCTTCATTTATCTTATGTGTAAAATGAGGGTAATAATAGTACCAACATTATAAGGTTGTTGCCATAATTGCTTCAGTTAACATACATAGTACATAAACGGTATACTATTAAACATTTCATATGTGTTAGAATTATTATATGAATCACAGAATCCTATATTCTAAATATAAAAGTTTTTTGCATATTTGATAGAATATATTTAACAATTTTGATAGGGTACCATTATGAGGACATTATAAAGGCATGGTGTTTCAGGCTTATTGTTTTGTGGTAAGACTATGGCATTTCTTAAGTTAGACAAAAGCTACTTTTGTTATATTCTTTGTGCTGGTTTCCAGTAATTTCACAGCAAAGATAAGATAATAAATCCCCTCCTTGATCATAAGTCTCAATTATGCTGGCTCGAAAGTCTTTGAAAATGTGAAGATAAAATAATGATTTTCCAATTTGTTCACTGGTCAGCGGTGTTGTTTAGTTTTCTTATCACATATTGATATCATACTTAAATCTTTTGATTTAACCAAGTAAATTGTAGTGAATAGAAATACAAAAGAATAAGCATTACCTTAAAGAAACAGAAAGAGAGAAAGAGCATTTCATTTCAAATATATGTTACAGTAGGTGTCAAAAGAGAACTACCAAGAACCAGGATATGATCCTGGGGTAGTTACATCCAAGACACACGCATGCAGCATAGACGGAAGCAATAGGATACTCACTCATGACAGCCTAGTTAGCTACAGAGTCTGTAAAATAGTATCTCAAGTGATTTGATAACTTATTGTGTTTAATTTTCTCTATTCTAAAAATAAGTGATGCTTTTAAATTTAATGATATGCAATAATTTTCCATAACTCTAACATGTTTTCTCACAAGCTATTATGTAGGCATGCAGTATGTCTAAAAATACATCTAAGTTACAGAATATGTCATCTATATATTTTTAATAGTTTCGTTTTTTAGGAACCCTAAAAGAAATGATGTAATTGTCGTCTCCTCAATGTACTTTTCTCTCATATGGGTCCTAGAATCAGTTTCCAGGGATAGAAGAAACTTTGAAAATTACATTAGAGTTAAGAAAACAGCCTGGCGTGTGGACCTGATTTGACACATATCAGAAATCTGAGACTACCTCGGGCTCCTATTTCCTATTCTGTACACTGTTGCCACTGCTTTCCGTATATTGCTTCTCGATAAATCACCAAATTTGTTCATTTTTTATAATGAATTTAGAAGGATAAAATTTAGATGAATAAAATACATATGTTAGTATAATCTATGCTGATGCTAAGTTTTCATTCAAACGGATTAGCTTAGGGCTGTTTAATTAGGACTTTAAGGTTTGGGCAAATAACATTCCCTCCACACACATACAAAACAGATTGTAAAATTTAGCTTCTGGTTGGTTGATAAGCTTCTGTGGCTTGAGGTCCATTCGCTCCCAATTAAGCATGCTTTGATGGAGAATCAAGATGATAGCCTTTGTCATTCCATTCACTGATTTTCACAATCATGCTCAGGAAAGTTCTCTTTCAGTTGAATACTTGGGATCTTTCACTGTCATCATCAATTAGTCATGTGAGGGTCTGCGAGTAGTTGCCCTGCTTGTGATCGCCTTAACTCAACACTTCTTCTCTACTGTCATCATTATTACTATAACTACCCAATATTCCCTGAAAACAATAATAAAATATGAGAATATGTGATGGGATAAAAGTTCCATGGAGTACTATAATACCTAATTGGGAGAATATTAGAATGTTAGACTTTGTTAATTAAGTAATAATGAGTGGGGTTTGTGGCCATATTCTGGGCAAGGCATATTATAAAGTTATAAACTTCATTTTTATGGTTGATAGTTTCCCTATTAGAGAATGATATTTGTGAAATAATTTACATTAGGTTCAATTTAATATTGGGTTGAGACAATCACAAGCAGTGGGTGGAAATACAAAACAACTAACTTCAACACTCTATAATTTTATGCTACTTTCTTGTAAAACAAAAAAGTGTTACAGATACATATAGGTCTGTTAAAGTGAATTTAAACCATCTTTTAGATCCAGAAGGCTGCACCAAGTCTAGCCATCACTTTCATATGATAGCAAACAGACAAAAATAAATCACCAACATGGGAACGCCCCTCGTATTATTTCATTTCCTCTCAGTCCTAAATAATATGAGTGTCCTGATATACCAAAATTTATTCATCCAGTTTTCTGCTGAAGGACAACTTGGCTGATTCTACGTTATGACAATTATGAATAAAACTGCTGTAAATATCAATGTGCCAATTTTTGTGCAGGCATGAATTTTCAACTCCTTTTGTTAAAACTAGAGAGAACAATTGCTGGTTAATATGGTCAAAGCTTGGTTACTTTCATTAAAAAACTGCCAGACTAGCTTCCATTATGACTGTACATTTTTCCATTCTGACAAGTGATAAATGAAAATTTCTGTTGCTCTATATCCTCAACAACATTGGACATTATCAGTGTTCTTGATCTTGGCCATTCTAAATAATGTGAAGCATCTTTTCATGTGCTTTTTTGTCATCTGTACATGTTCTCTGATGAAGTGTTTCTTAAGGTGTTTGTCCCATTTTTAATCATTTTTTTCTTGTTATTGAGTTTTAAGGGACTTCTTTGTGTGTATCTTGGATAACAATTATTTATTGCATAAATCTTCTGCAAATATTTTCTTCCAGTCTGTGATTAGTCTTTCATTATCTTGACATTGTTTTTTGCAGAACAGAACATTTTAATTTATTAAGTTCAGCTTATGAATTCTTTATTTCATGGATCATGCCTTTGGTGTCATATCCAAAAAGTCATCACCAGACCCAAGATCATCTAGGTTTTCTACTATATTATCATCTTATTTGTTTCTTTTTTGTTTGTTTGTTTGTTTGTTTTAAGTTGGAGTCTCACCCTTGTTGCCTAGGCTGGGGTGCAGTGGCCGGCTCACAGCCACTGCAGCCTTGACCTGCTGGGCTCGGGCGATCCTTCCACCCCAGCCTTCCAAGTAGCTGGAACTATGGATGCATGCCACCACACCTGGCTAGTTTTTGTGATTTATTGTATAGATGAGGTTTCACCAAATTTGCCAAGGCTGGTTTCAAACCCCCGGGCTTAGGCAATCCTCCTACCTCAGCCTCCCAAATTGCTGGGATTACAGGCTGAGCCACCACGCCCAGCCTCTACTATATTATCTTCTAAGAGTTTTATAGTTCATATTTTTTATTTAGATCTGTGTTTTATCTTGAGTTAATTTTTGTGAAAGATATAACGTTTGTGTCTAGGATCAATTTATTTTGCAAGTGGATACTGGGCGTTTCAACACCATTTGTTGACAAAAAAGAGAATAACAATCTTTATTCTATTGATTTGCTCCTTTGCAAAAATAAGTTGGCTATATTTAGGTGGATCTACCCATGGACTCTCTTCTGTTCCATTGATCTATCTGTTTATGCATTCACCAATATCACATTGTCTTCATTTCTATAGTTCTACAGAGAGTCTTAAAGTAGAGTATTGTCAGTCCTCCAACGTTGCTCTTCCTTTTCAATATTGTATTGGCTATTCTGGGTCTCTTGTCTTCTCATATAAACTTTATAATTAATTTGTTGATACATGCAAAATAACTTGCTGATATTTTAGTTGAAATTTTGTTGGATATATAGATCAGGTTGGGAAAAACTGAAATCTTGACAATATTGAGTCTTTCTATTCATGAACAAAGAGTATATTGCAATTTATGTAGTTCTTCCTTGATTTCTTTCATCAAAGTTTTGTAGCGTTCCGTATATAGATCTTGTACATTGTTTATTATATTCATACATAAGTATTTTATTTTCAAAAATGTTAATGCATATTATGTTTTATTTTAAATTTCAAATTCCATGTGTCTATTGCTGGTATATAAGAAGTAAGTTGACACTTATATTGTGCAACATTGCTATAATTGTTTGTTATTCTTAAGAGATTTTTTTTTGTCAATCCTTTCAATCATATCTTATGAACAAGATAGCTTTACTTCTTCTTTCACATTTAGTATGCATTTTATTTCCCTTCCTTGGCTTATTCATTAGCTAAACTTTCATTGTAATATTGAACATGAGTAGCAAAGAAAGACATTCTTGCTTTATTTCCATTCTTAGTAGAAAATCTTCAGGGTTTTTACCATTAAGTATGATGCTGGCCATAGGATTTTTGTAGATATGCATTACCAAGTCAACCATTCCTAATTTAAGAGGAGTTTTTAATTTTAAGTAGGTATTACATCTTTATTTATCAATTACTTTTTTTTCCTTTAACCTGTTGATGTGATGAATTACACCAACTGATCTTCAAATGCTGATCCAGCTTTGCATACATGGGATAAATTCCTTTTTGCTGTGGTATATAATTTTTAAATACATTGTAGAGCTTGATTTACTAATATTTTCTTGAGGATTTTTGCATCTATGTTCATAGGAGATACAGCTCTGTAGTTGTATTTTTGCATAATGACTTTGGTTTTATTATGGCAGTACAGATCTCATACAAGGTAATAGGAAGTATTCCTTCTGCTTCTATCTTCTGAAAGAGATTATAGAGAATTGATGTAATTTATTTCTTATAAATCTTTAGTAGAATTTACCAATGAATCAACTAGGCTTGGTACTTTCTGATTGGGAAGGTTGCTTATTTAACAGCTATAGGCCTGCTCAGGTTTTCTGTTTCCTCTTGTGCTAGTTTGATCATGATTTCCCAGAAATTTGTTCATGTATCTAGATTATCAGATTTCTAGGCATAGAATTGTTCATCGTGCTCTTTTATGGTAATTTTAATACTCATGGGATCTTTGGTTATGTCCCCACTTTTATTTCTGATATTAATAATTATCTCTTTTTTTCCCTTAGTATGGCTAGAAGCTTATCAATTTTATTTATCGTTTGAATAATAAACTTTTGATTTTATTAATTTTCTCTTTTTATTTTTCATTTTACTGATATTAGCTTTATAGGGACGAGGTCTCACCAAGTTGCCCAGGTGGGTCTCGAACCCACGGACTCAGGCAATCCTCTTGCCTCGGCCTCCCAAAGTACTGGGATTACAGGCTGAGCCAGCTAGCTTTCTAAAAGGAAAATTAGTTCATTGATTTTAGATCTTTATTTTTATTATACGCATTCAATGTTATATATTTTCTGTGACTGCTGCCTTCACTGTGCTACACAATATTCGATATATTGTGACTATTTTTAATTTGTTTAGAATTTTTGAAATTCTCTTGAGAGTCCTTCTATGATCCCTGTGTTATTTAGAAATATATTGCTTGCTATCTACTTATTTTGAGATTTTCCAGTTATCTTTCTGCTTTGGTATCTTTTTTAATTTCAAGGTCTGAAGGCAGATCTCCTATCATTTCTATTGTTTAAAATTTGTTAAGGTATATTCCATGGCAGATAATATGGTATATTTTGGTGAATGTTCAATGTGAACTTCAGAAAAAGGGTATGCAGCTTTTGTTGGACAAAAGAACCTATAGACGTTTATTGTATCCAGTTGTTCCCCTTTGTGTGAGACAGAATGGCTAGATCTGACTGGAGTTGATTATTTTCTTCCTCTAGTTTTGTTAGGCTATGATAGAACCACAAAATACTAGGCTGTGTTACACTAGTTTCTCTTGAGGGCATGTTGTGTAATAAATAACAGAGGTCTGACATTTTTTCAGAATGCTTTATTTCCCTCTTCCCCTTGTCAGAAAAGTAGGAGCATTTTCTCCTGTACTTACTACTAGAACCTGGTTAAGCTCCTGCAGGCAAAACTCCCAAAAGTATGAGGATCCTATCTGGCCTCCAGTCATTTGACAATTACAGTTAAAGACTGTCTACCTTGTTACTGATTCCCCTGGAGGTTTCTGCTCTGGTATGTTGTGGTTCTTTCTATCCACCTATTAGTGTATCCAACTTTTATACTTGAAGTTTGTCCTGTGACCTCGCTTCTCTTATAGGTTTAATAAAATATATTGATTTTTCACTTTGTTCATCTTTTTGACATACTCTAAGAATGGTTTCAACATTTAAGCTGTTTACATGAGGAAAAGGAAACAAAAACTCAGCTCTGTAGTTTTGAAGAAAAAAATACACAACTTGCAGAAATAAAAGTCACACAAGATTAGAATAATTCTATATTTTATTTTATGAAAAATACAAAATACATTTTATTAGGCTCTTTAGTGTACATCTTCTACTTGCAGTTGGTAGCAGTACTGTAGCATGCAACATATAGCTGTTTCCAAGGGCCAGATCAGAGAAGCATTAGGGAAGGCAAATCATTTTGTCTTCTGAGTGTTACTCTTAGTAGACACCTTTGGTTGATCTTAAGCAATAAAAGCAGATATCAAGCATGCTGGGCAGTGGACGTTATCTTGAGAAAAATGAATTAATTGCACATTAATGCTGATAATCAAACGTTTTCTTGATAACAGCCTTTTGTTAAAGATATAAAGTGAAAACTTTTATAAATTCAACCGGTACGTAAGTGTCTCATTGTTGTTTTTGTTCCAAACACAAATAACATGGAATGTTTGTCTAAACATAGATTGTACTGCCTTTGTATAATTTTGGTGGCATCTGGAACCAACACGTGCCCAAACTTCACTTTCTACTTTTTGACTTTTTAAATTAAAAATTTCAAGTTAAAAATTCTTGCTGCTTATCTACCTATCTACAACCCCCATACACACAGACTCACACGCATATATACATATTATTAATATGTAAATGCTTATCTATGTGCACGTTCATATGTAGGCAATCGTGTAAATAAGTATGCGTGTGTGTGTAAATACACAGTCACGCATCACTTGATGAAATACATACATTCTGAGAAATGTGTCATTAGGTGAGTTTACCATCCTGTGAACATCATAGCATATGCTTACGAAAACTTTGATGATATAACCTGCTACACACCTAGATTATATGCTATAACGTATTGCTCCTAGGCTACAAATCTGTATAGCATGCTACTGTGTTGAATAGTGTAAGCAATTGTAACACAGTGGTAAGTTTTAATATATCAAAATATAGAAAAGATATGTTAGAAAGAGAGTATGATAATATTATGGAACCACTATCATATATGTGATTCATTTTTGACTAAACCTCACACATCATTATGAAATATACATAATATATCACTATTTAGATGGGCAAGTTTGGGAACATAATTGTGTGTCCATGTGTATGTATATATATATATATATATATATATATACACACACAC
The DNA here is from genome assembly GCA_963574415.1 of Tarsius wallacei. NCBI lineage: Eukaryota > Metazoa > Chordata > Mammalia > Primates > Tarsiidae > Tarsius > Tarsius wallacei. The sequence continues at coordinate 4,087 of CAUYQG010012307.1, read as the reverse complement.
ACAGACATATATACATACATATGTATATAGACATATTTAGACACATATACACACATATACACACATACACATATATATTCACAGCTGTGTTCATGTTGACGTGTGAAGATTGCTTGCTGAATGGCATTCATTATGGTTGCATGTTTTTGTGTGCTGTCGCAAGAATGTCTGAGCTTGAATTACAGCAGTGAACAAGCATTACACTTCTTGTTAAACTTAGCAAGAGTAGAAGTGCAATCAAGGACATGTTAGTCCAAATTTCTTGGGATAATGCCATGAAGAAAACGTCAGTATACAAATGGATTAAAAGTTTTCAGAGGGGAGAGAAATTGTGACTGATAAGGCAAGGTCAGGATGGCCAGTAACGAGAAGATCTGACAAAAACGTTGCAAAAATGTGTTGAATTGCGTGCCAAAATCTTCGACTGGCTGTGAGAAGCATAGCAAATCAAACAAACATTGATAGCGAAACAGGACAATCTTAACTGAAAATCTTGGCATGAGAAAGGTGTGTGCAAAAATGGTCCTGAGAGAGCTCTTGCATCCATGACAATGCATCAGCTCACACAGGAAGAAGTTTTTATTTTTTTATTTTATTTATTTATTTATTTTTGAGTTGGAGTCTCACTCTGTTGCCCAGACTGGAGTGCAGTGGCTGCTCCCAGCCACTGCAGCCTCCACCTGCTGGGTTCCGGCGATCCTTCCCCCTCAGCCTTCCAAGTAGCTGGAGCTACAGGCGTGCGCTACCACACCCGGCTAATTTTTGATTTACTGTAGAGATGAGGTCTCGCCAAGTTGCCCAGGTGGGTCTCAAACCCGCGGGCTCAGGCAATTCACTCACCTCAACCTCCCAAAGCGCTGGGATTTCAGGCTGAGCCACCAAGCCCGGCTGTGAAGAAGTTTTTAGCCATGCTTCCTACTCAGCAGATCTGACCCCCAGTGACTTATTACTTTACCAGAAGATAAAGGAAATATTGAAAAGAAGACATTAAGCTGACATTCAGGACATCGAGGGTGATACAATACCAGCTCTGATGGTCAGAATGTCCAGAAAAAGAGCTCCAAAATTGCTTTGATGGGTGGATTAGGCACTGGCATCAGTGCATAGCTTCCCAAGGTGAGAATTGTGAAAGTGATGATTGTGATCTTCAGCAATGAGGTATGTAGCACTGTTTTCTAGAATGACTTCATAAACTTAATTGTCAGACACATGTGTGTGTTTATACATATTTGTATAACTATATATGTGTATGTATGTATACATATATGAAAAGATAATCTTATTCATTTTTTCAGTATATCTATTTTTTCCCCCATAATTGGTTGTTATACCTATTCTATGGCAGATTTTGAAAGTTGTTTTCAAGTGTTTATTTTTAATAAAAGTATATGTTTTAGTAAAATATATTTTTCCAGCCTTTAAAGGCTTAAATTTTTTCTGATTCAGAATCTATTTTTGAGAGACCACTGTGTGCTTCTGATTCACAGGCCTGCTTCACGATTGATTGTCTAAAATGGTTTTGTGACAGTCTCTTTCTGAAGCAGACAAAGAAATAGATGAGATAATGTACCATTATTTATTTACAAGGATTCTATTTTCATTGATTGACATCTGAACCCAGAGGAAATATGGTTTCATTATTCCCCAACAGGGTGAATCAAGTCTGTCAACCGAATTCGCCCAAGTAAAATATCCTTTTTATCATATCAAAGGCAGAAAAATGATTTTCATTAGCCAGAGCACAAAGCCTGGAGCTTGCTTTCTTACTTCAACTTATCATGATCTGTACGTAATTGAGAGGAAGCCAATTAAATATCCTTTCTATTTATGCTCTTATTAATTCGTATACATGCTGAAAATTTCTGTCATAATTAGAAACTGTTTTGGATTTTTTTCCTTCTTTTAACTTTCTGGAAATAAGGGTGAAATTTTTTTTCTTTGAAGTGAACTTGAATTGGTACCCTGTATACCAGCACTGACAGTTGAAAATGGTATTGTAGGATAATAACTTTCTTCCACTATTATTTGCAGCTTTAATATTGAGAAGGGAAGAATAATTGGTTGTTGTGTCTATTCTATGGCAGATTTTGAAAGCTGTTTTCAAGTGTTTATTTTTATTATTTGATGTTCCTTATATAAAGATAAAATAAAGAACTAAAATGAATTACGAAAAAGAGAAAACAAGCACTAACTTCCCTGAGGGAACAAAAATAAACAATTATGATCAAACTAAATAATGTTCAGAAACCTTCACGTTTAAAGGAAGATATTGTGTACAGACTATTTTTATTCAAAAGATTTATACAAGTCAGCTATCTTCCATACCTAAATGTTTGAAGATTTAATTGGCTTTCAGTATAGTTGGACTATAAAAGTAAAAAAAAAACAAAATAATAAAATAAAACATAAATCTCAGTAAAAGTCTTTGGGTATTAAAAATATCTGAGTATTTCAACTGCCACATGCAATTTGCCAAAATCCATATGGCAGTTTAACTTATCTCTGATGCAAATATCTTAGTGATTAGTTTCATTTCCAGTGAGATTAAAGAAGATAATAAAGGACTACTGCCAACTGAAAAAAAAAAAAAAAACAACACTTAAAGGTTGCATAAACAGGCTTATATTAATATTAACAGTTTGGGGGATCATAAACCTCAATATGAAAGACAGAAACTGTGTAGGATGTGCTTACACATACTGTGGTAGAGATCTCCTCCTTTTTAAACCAGACAATTCACTTTCTCTTGCTGACTCCTCAAAAAATATTTTATTATTATTTTTTCTTAAATCAGTCTGAAGAGGGGAGATAATCCGTAAGCATGCGGCAATTTTGTTTATAACATACTCAATATTCTATTAGACAATATTAGACATGTATTAGGCAAGGCAGTCTCAGTGCTGAACTAAAATTTAGCTCCCTTATTTCAACCTAAAATGAAGTGCATTGAATTGTTCTACAAACTGGCTGCTTTAGGTTTGTACAAAGGACTAGCAGCATGAACTGCATCTAGGAACATGTCAGAAATATGAAATCAAACCCCCATATGTTTTCAGATTCCTCATTTAAACAAGATTTCCAGGTAATGCATGTGCACATTGGAATCTGGAAGCCTTGTCCTAACAGTACATCCTCTGAATGTGTGTTCAGGTCCAACATTTTCAGTTACTGGAAATTAATACCTTGGGTAACCTACTTTATAATGGATAATTTCTTTTTTTTTTATTTTTATTTTATTTTATTTAACTCCATTTGAATTTTATTTTATTTTTTTTTATTTATTTTTTATTTATTTTATATTTTATTTTATTTTATTATGTTATTGTGGGGTACAGTTAGGGGTTAGGCATACAAAAATATTTCGTTCAGGTACCCTTGTTGACAAGAGGTGTCTCCCCATCCTCAGATAGATACCCACCACCATTAATCCCATCCCCCTCACCTCCCCCCCCCCCCCCCAGTTTCCCACCACAGTCAGTCATTTTCTTGTGGTAATACGTTGGATGATTGGATGATCAAGGTCTACTATATGAGTGAGAACATGTGATACTTAGTTTTTTGTTTTTGTGAGAGGTCACTCAGTATTTTTTTTTTTTTTTAATTTTTTTATTTTATTTTATTATGTTATTGTGGGGTACAGTTAGGGGTCAGGCATACAAAAATATTTCGTTCAGGTACCCTTGTTGACAAGAGGTGTCTCCCCATCCTCAGATAGATACCCACCACCATTAATCCCATCCCCCTCACTTTTAAAACTGTTGCTATAGAAAGTTAACTTCTGAATGGTCCTGTTCAGACTAAAGCTAATGCTTCTAAGATCTATATTAGCATAATCATTGGTGTTTATATTTTGCATCATTGCTAATTAAAATTATTAATACAAAACATGTCATGAATATTTCTTCCCCTAGATTTGTGTGATGTTCATTTTGTTTAGTCTCTTGTTTTTTTTTTTTTAAATTGTTGCGAAGAAGTTGATAAGTGAATCGACAGGCAAAACGATAGCCTGCTTCGACAGCTTCAATATATTTAAGTGCCTGTGATGGGGCAGTGATTTATATTTCTAATGTAGAACTCATAACATAGA
>CAUYQG010012301.1:0-15641 GCA_963574415.1 Tarsius wallacei | reverse complement strand
GGAAGGGGAGCAAGACCAGCAATCACTCTGGGAGGATATGGACTGAGGAGAGGGAGGGGGAAGCCTCTCGGGTGCTGGCGATGCTCTACGTCTGGCCCGGGAAGAGGTGACACGCTTAGTTGTACACGTAAGTTGAGCACGTCTCACACATGTGGTTGTGTGTATCCCATCCCTCAACCACAGAGCAGGGTGCTGGGGCAAAGAGGCAGAACCTGGGTGGGCCTGAGCTGTACCCCAACACGCTCCCCCGTGGTGCTGACACTGTCGGTCTGATCCCACTTTTAGTCCTCAGGCTCTAGATTGGCATCGGGGTGACTCACAAGTCAACGTGCTGAAATGGCTTGCCCAGTGCTTACAACGTGCTGGACGGCCCCACAGGTGTTGGCCATCAGGCCCGTCCACTAGCATTAGGCTCACATTGCCCGCAGGGAAGCCACAGTCTACTGAGGTCAAATACTTAGCATGACAAATGCATTCATCAACAGCAAATATCTCAGTGCTACAAGCAGGTGGCGTAGACGTGAGCAAGTCAGGGAGTATGCCTGCCTCCTCCCCCAGGGTTCCTAGGAAGTGGACCACACAGTGTCCACGTGTTTCTCATCCCAGCGGAGGCAGGTGCTGTGAGGGCGGCGTGGAATTGGTTGCTGAGAGAAGCTGTTGGGCCCGTGAGCAGGACGGCGAGCCGTGAGCCGTGAGGCTGCTGATCAAAGCCGGGCCTGAAGAACCGGGCTGAAGGGTCTGGTCTCACCTGCGATCAATGGGAAGCCTCTGGGAGGGCTGGGGTGGGGGCAGAGTCGGACTCCCATTTTTAAAAAGATCACCTCAAGCACGTTGTGGTGAGCCAGTGGAGGGAGGCCAGAGAGGCTAGCCCCTGGACCAAAGGGGTTGGTATCAGAATGGAGGCTGTGAAGACCACCTGGCTTGCAGATTTTTACGTGGGAGCATGGACAGACCTTGAGGACAGACTGACCACGCGAGTATCAAAGTTGACTCAGTGGCACCACTGTAAAAAGTGTGGGCGTCATTCACAAAGGAAGAGACACCGCTCCCACTGTTTCCATCTCAGGATTTCTGGGCTAATTCCAATGTCATATAAATTTGAGTTCTACAAAGACAAGGTCTTTCTTAGAAATAAATCCACAAATTTAAAGACGGTTTCTCAGCCATGGCATCTCCTGTCCCCTGGTCACTGCAGCTCCGGGAGAGGTAGACTGCCATAGCCCCGGGTCACCGTCACGCCAGGCCTGGACATCAAGCCCCGGAGCTCAAGAGTTACCTGAGGGCTGGTCCTCTCTGTGTGCTTCCCTCCTTCTTCCCTTTAGGACTCATCAGCAAATGGCCGACGACTGGGTAGAGAGACACGTGCTCAGGAAGCAGCTGCCATTGTGGGCTCTGTGTCTTACCACGTGCCGGCTTACTCACGAGCCATGGGCTCCGTGGAGCATTCAGAGCCTGCCTGCCTGGACGACTGCAGGCACCACACAGAGGGTGCGGACGATGAAGGCGACCTCAGGAGACAGTGCCAGAGTGGGTGCATGCTGTGCTTCCAGAGGATGCAAAGCCTCTGGGTGGCGACTGAGGTCAGGTTCAATGCCAACACACAGGAGTTTAGAGTCGACTGAGCTCCTCAAACACATTCAGGCTGTTTCAGACACAAAATGCCACTTGAAACATAAATGACTGAGTTCTCGTCAAACACTGTGTGGGTGAGTCCTCAGAGGCTTTGACTACAATTGCACGTATTTAAAAACATATTTCTCAAGCAATAAGAATGGCCAAAACACCGTGCAAGTTTGGGTCCCCTAAACCAAGAGTCCTGCTCTCGTGGTGCCGTCAACTCCCAGGAAGACAGATGTGGAAGAACACAAGAAAATGCAAAACAGAATGAAATGACTGCTAAGAAGAGAGAAGAAACTTTTGTGAAAGCCAGACAGGAAAGGCATCCCAGAAACAGCGAAATCCGAGGTGGCAACAGCTGAGGAATGAACACTATTTCCACAAGAGGAGCAAGCCAGCCCAGCCCAAGACAGCGCCATGTCAGAAGCATCAGGAAGCAAGATTGCATTTAGACTTTGGGAAACAGATTGGAGCCCGGTGTGACTAAAGCCCTGGTGACACCAGGGTGAGTGAGTTTGGGATCAGGTACGGAGGGCACAGAATCCCGAACCAAAGAGGCTGAAGTGTGAGGCGTGGGTGCCGGGAAGCCTTGAAATGTTTGCCAAAGGAGGGCTTCTGAACTCTGAGAATAAAGCAAATAATGAGTTATTGTGCATTTGTAGCCCAAGCCATATTCTCTCCAGGTGAATTGTGACGCTCATGGTTTCACAGACAACATTGTAAATGAAAGAGACACTCTAAATCGTGTATCTTCACTTATTGTTTTCTGTTTGTCCTTCAGGTCTCTACAGACTTACATGCCAACATTCCCAGGACATAACAATGTATCATGTTTAGGTTCATAGAAGAAAAGACACAATCAGTAAGTTTAGCTTTGTGAAAGGATAATTCCAACACCTAAATTGTGATGGCGCATGCCAAAGGGTGGTTCTTCCCCCTAAAAATGTGATTGGTTTAAGCTGAGTTCGAGCTCTAAACAATTTTTTGGTGACTACGTGCAAATGACCACTGCTGAGTACAGGTGGAGTAAGTGCTTTGTGTGTGTGAGGAATAAATGTTGTTTGGGGCTCTTTTTCTCTTCAAAACCCCCGGTAAACACAGAGCTTTTCAAGGACATAGTGAATGAAATATGTAACAGAAATGCGACTTGACTTTACAAGGTCTTGTAAGTATAGAACGGAACCTGGAGAGAGTTCCACTTCTTTGAGCTTCTATAACCAAGTAAATGTCTGAGGTGGAAATGTGCAACTTCAAAAATTGGTGAGAATAATCAGGGGCGCCCCTTTGTCTCTCTGTCCCCATGCAACTCGCTCGTCCAGGATGTCCACTGACAGAGGCAGAAGAGGAGAGGATGGAGGCTGAAGGACAGCGGGGGGCACAGCGCATGGCAAAGCTGGAGGAAGCCCCTTTGCAACGGGTCTGGAGAATGAGGAGCTGCATGCCTTGTCATGAGACGGTGGGTTCGTACAAGCACGTTCACCCCGCCGGCGTGAAAGTGTCGTGGTGATGTGTTTCTTAGCTATGTGAGGCTAGCGGATCGATAGGCACGACCCAGGTTCAGAACCTCAGCCCAGGGCACAGGAACCTTGCAGTTTTCACTTCATAGTCCGTGTCCTTCCGGAAAAGCAGAAGATGGTCACAAAGAAGTCCTGTTAGTAAACGTCATTTGGGTCTGGCTGCCCAAGCAGAAAACACCCTGGTTTTGTACATAGGAACGGGAGAGAAGGCTTCAGAAACGGAAATTCCAGCCTTCACAGACTTTGTCTGTGAAAACCAGGGTGTGTGTCAACTCCAACACCCTAAGGTGAGGCAAAAACAGACCCAAAACCCTTGGGTGGCGGACGAGCTCTAAAAAGGTTCTGAGCCCACAAGAAAAAGTACCTTTTGTGGCACAGCAACTATGAGAAACCATCCAAAGACAGGTCAATAGGCAATGAGCTCTCAACTTAAGACATCACCCTTGTATTTCTCTAAAAGAACCAGTACAACATTCCCAGTTGACATCATAGTAGAGATGCAAAATGCAAGAAAAAAAAAGTGCAGATAAGGAAGGAAGAAATAATGTCAACATCTCAGATAAAATGCTTATCTATACAGAAAATCCCCAAAGTCTACAAAAAAGCCACCATACCTAGTAAGTGAGCTTAGTGCTGGATGGCATCGTATAAAGACAATATACAAAAACTAATGATATTTCTGTAAATTAGATAGGAATGGAAAATTCGCATTTTTAAAAGTACTGTCTATAATGGCACCCAAAATATAACCTAGAGGTAGATGAAAGTCTAAATCTAGCTAAATATGCCCAAGCTTTGCATGCTGTAAACCACAATGAGAAAAATTAAAGGCTAAATAAATGGAGATACATAACTCTACTTCATAGACTGGAAGATTTTATGTTGGTGTGTAGATTCAATGCGATCTCAACCAAAAGCATCGGTAAGGTGAGTTTTGAGGTCAGACTTTGTAAAATGCAGCCTTACAGAAGAAACGTTAAAGCCGTGACCAAATGTCAGGTGCAATGGAACTAGACTGGGACGCCAGCGCCTTGCTTCTCCAGCCTGAGGCTCCGGGCGCAGCAGCTGCCATTCCAGACCTGCTGACCCAGAATCTGCATTTTAACAAGGCCCCCGGGTGACAGGACTCTGTGTGCACAGGAAAGTTGGAGAAGCCAGAAGTGCTGCACTCGTTTGATTGTCACCACCAGCCTTGCAAAGTGCAGCTGAAAGAAATTAAATTCTTTGGGAGGTGTGCCTATTCCTTTGGGAGAACTGCCGGGGGCCCTAACGCCATGTCTAAGGTCTGCCAAGTTATACAGCAAGTGATCAGCTTGACTAGCCCCTTCTCTTCCCCAAGGACCCGAACTTTCAGAGAGTGGCACACACTTGGGGGTGGGGGGAGCAGAGTCTTCAAAACCTTTTCTATAAGGAAACTGTCATTTGTACAGAAAAGCTGTTAACTGATGTTCAAAGAGAAAGGATTAACCAAAAGCAAGTGCTTCCAATTCTTTTTCTTTTTCTTTTTTTTTTTTGAGTTGGAGTCTCACTCTGTCGCCCAGACTGGAGTGCAGTGGCCGCTCCCGGCCACCGCAGCCTCGACCCCCTGGGCTCCGGCGATTCTTCCACCTCAGCCTTCCAAGTAGCTGGAACTACAGGAGTGCGCTACCACGCCCGGCTAATTTTTTTATTTATTGTAGAGATGAGGTCTCGCCAAGTTGCCCGAGTGGGTCTCGAACCCGCGAACTCAGGCAATCCACTCACCTCAGCCTCTCAAAGCGCGGGATTACAGGCTGAGCCACCGAGCCTGGCTTCTTTTTATTTTTTCTTAGAGTGAGTCTTGAACCAACCCCCACAATGTCAAATAAGTTTTTAACAAAAATGGGGTGCCCGCTCTACTGTTCAATTTTCAGGTGCCTCCTCCTTGACTCCTCCCTCTAGTTCTAATTCAACTTTATTTTTTCTTGAAGCAGAATTCACACACACACACATAAACACACACACACACACACACACACACACACACACACCCTTGTTCTTTTGACTATATCATGGGTTGAGCCAGGCCTTCCATATTTCTGTGAAATTGCTCAATTTCTGTTATTCTGTCAAAGCCCAGGACCCAGGCCTTCCTCCTCATGTGTCTTGGGATGACACTGCCTCCCCTAAGGCTCTGTGGAGGCCTTTTGCCTCCCGCCACCCCGCTGGAGATGCCTCCTCACTTTCCCTTAGAAAATCCATTCACACGACGGGACATCCGACCCTGACACAGTCACGGCCCAAGCAAGATGCCTCAGCCAGGAGACCACCCCGAAAGGAGCCCTGCCTGTCTTTGGAAAGCCTGAGATCTTGCAGTATGAGAAAAGCCAATGAGAACTATGGTCCAGCCCCCGCCCAGCAGCTGGGCATCCTGGGAGTGTCCCACCCTTTCCCGTAGACCGCCCATTCCTGAGACATCATGTATGGACCGCAGTGACTGCTCTCTGAGCACTTGCTATTAAGTCATCCAAGTCCATCACCCCCATGTGGGCTCTGCTAGAACCTACTCCCCGGTTCAGGAACCAGAGACTCCTCCCAAACGGGTCACCCCTGCAGCACATTCAGCAGGCAGGGGCTTGGCACACGCTCATTTCATGATGTCGCAGAAGCATCCCCCTGAAGCAACGCCATGGCCAGGAAACGGCGCCACCAGCCCACGCATCACAGTGGGGACTCAGAGCTCACGTGTGAATTCGGAAGTGTCACTCCCATCGGGTATCTGACATTCATTAGCACACTCTGTTTTTAAGATGCTGTTAACGGAGCCATACCTGGCTTTCTTCCCTCTGGATGTAACTGGCTGTGACTCACCCATTTGCACAGGACATCATAAAATGCTCTCTGTGTTTGGAAGAAATTAAGTGCCTGATTTAATCCACGTGTCTTCCTTTAGAGTTTTAATTATTCATTTCTCCATGAGAGCAAAAGGTTGGATGCCTTGGGTTATTTATAGCTGGAAGATTCTGGAAGAGCGTAGAGAGAAGGAGGAGAGAGACAAGAACCGGGAGAGAAATCCCTTTAAAAATAACGTGGACGCGGGCAGGAAGGCAAGAAGGCTAGAGATGAAAAAGTCAACAAGCAGCAGGGAGAGGAGCCACCACACACAGCGAGCCAGAGAAGGTGAGACCAGAGGGAGACGCCCGGGAACGTCAGAGAGAGATGGAGAAAGCAATAATGAGAGCGGAGGGGCACCCACGCAGGGAGCAGAAGGATGCCCTCGCCCCACAGAGCCAGGGCAGCCGGAGGCATCTGGCGCTTCACTGCCTCTCTGCTCTGATGCCATCAACCTGCACGGCCCGAGGGGCTGCGATCATGCGTGTAAGGTGGGCTTCCGGGCTAGCAGGCCCCACAAGTTCGTGGCTTCCATGGAGGCTCCGGGCTACGGGGCAGCACTGCCATGGCCCTGCAAGGCGTGATCTGCTTTTGGTGTTAGGGGATCACGAAGGAATAGCCTCGTCTCTTAAAACGTGACTTCCTCTCTGGAAACGGAGTTTCCAAATTTCTGGGGGCCTGGAAAGATGTTTGAAACCTTCCAAAATGTATCAAGCATCTCACTAAGGGGACCTCTCACATGGGACCTACATGCCGGTGGTCCATCCAGGACTCTGACAGGGGAATGACAACACGACCACAGGCCAGAGTGGGGCCATATTAGGAGTTGACACCAGCGTCCCTGCTGGAAACTCCTCCCCTCACTCAGCTATGGCAAGAACCTGCTCTCCACGCCTACACAGTCGTCATACAACGGCCTGGGGATTCCAGCATCCCACCGGCCTTTTAATTTGCCTGCCCAAAAAATTACTTCCCAGGATCTTAAAATTCTGTTTTTATCAACAGTGGAAAGGGCAGACCCCTTGGGAATAGAAGTCTCAGTCATTCCAACAGCGACTGCTATCCTAGACACAGAAACACATTCCGCAGATCGGGTTCTGCCCAGACAGATCCGTCTCCTCCCCGTGGGGTAGACTGGTCCTCACAGTCGAGGAGGCTTCGTGCTACAGGCAACAGCAGGCCAGGCACGACTAGAAAAAGGCCTGGGAGGGTGTAGCAGCCAGTCTTCGGTCAGTTTTCCCCAGTCCTGGCCCTGCTGTCTGCAAGATATCTGACCTTAATCAGGTCCATAAACTCGTGTCTTCGTTTATATGAACAAAGTGGAAGGGCTGGCCCAGAAGAGAGAAAAGATCCCCATCTTACGCGTTTGACAACTGTGGTTTCACGGGCCCACAGGAAGCATTAGTGTGACCAACATACAGCCCCACATTTTTCACTTGGGTTGTAGAGCCAGATCTTCTCTTTTACGTGGCGCAGGGAGAGCACTTTGATAGGTATGGGAAAGCCCCTCTAGGTGGAAGGCCCAGCAGGGTCACAGGGCAGAACATCTAGAAATCAGGCTGATGGCAGCCAAGTGGCTACTCTGGGCCGGGACTGGGGCTCCAGGCCATGGTGTTAACGTGCTCTTGCCAGCAGCAGAGAAGGAAAGTTTCCGAGGTGGAGAGTGGCGAGATGAAAAATGCTGCTTCATGAAAACCCGTCTGCATTTCTGGGGTAGTGGTGATATCAGTGGCAGAAATAAAAACCTCGGGGAAACAGCTAGTGGGGAAACAGCAACTTCCTAGGAGGTGCTTTTCCCTGTAGCGCCCTGTGGAGTTTGGAGGGTGAGCATGCTATACAGGGAAACCCCCTCCTAGGAAATCTGAATCAGAGAAGGTCAGCCCTGCATAGAGCCGCCAGCGGTCTGGTGAGCCCGTGTGGTTGGAACCAAGACAATAACGGGATGGTAGGTCCATTGGGGTCCTTCAGCGGCAAGCAGCAGAAGCCCACTGCAGTTTACTTAGCAAAGAACTTACTGGAAGGACGTGTCATAGACAACGAAACTGAAGGACTGCCTCCCTCGACTTGGCGGAAGGACCGTCAGACTGGCAGCAAGATCCGCATCCCGTCCTGGCTTCTCCACACCGCGCCAAGGCAGCGCTGGCTGGCTTATGGTTCTTCTCTCCTGGCCTTTGCACAGGAGGAGGTGTGCTGAATGACACGAGAGCCCTTGTGAGTCTGCTATTTTCAAATCTTTCTATTTTTAAGAACTGTGTCCTGTGATACTAGGAAGGAACTCCAAAGAACTGGCAAAGGTTGAGGGAAAATTCGATTAGAGGAATTTTTTGGTAACGCCTGAAGCAATGAGGGTATCAGTGGGAATGTCCTCTCATCTGCAGGGTTCTGGCTCAGCACATCAGTTAGTATTTCCAAGTCACATAGCTTCGTACTAGGAATAATCTCTTTTTGGAAAAGTTAGCCCTGGACATAGAAATCCAAATTTCCTATGGATGTTCTCTCCACTATGTTCCAGCCTCTAGAGCTGTGGTAAGTCTGATGCCTCTCCTGATTCTTGTTTCCTTGCCAGTAATTTCCTAGTGTTTGGAAGCTGTTGACAGCTTCATCCATGTTTTGGAAATTGAGGAGCTTTAGAACCAAGATGTGTGTGAGTGTGTGTAAGGGTATGTGTGTGTATGAAATTAATCCTGCTAAAAACTTAGTGAGAACCTTCAGTTTATGAACTCTAGATCTTCTTCAAAGTAAGGAAGCTTTCCTTTATGATGTTTTAAAGATAACTGCCTCTCCTCATCAGTTCTTCTGTGGACCTTCTGGAATGCCTGTGTCAGAGTCCTAGGACTATTCTTGGGGTCTTTCAACATTCCTCATTATTTTCATGCTTTATACCCCTGCTCTGTGCTTTGAAACATTTCTTCCCATTCACCCTCCAGGGCACTCTCTTAGTTCTTGATAGTAAATAGCTTCTCTTTCTGTTGAACTATTGTATTTTTAACTTTTAACATAATTTGAATATTTTAATGACTCCATTTCATGTCATAAGCAAGCCCTCCTGGACGCTCTCGCTGTTGTCACTGGCCGCTCAGCGTCACCAGGCAGCACCTGTGCTCGGCCTCCTGTTGGTCCCACCCGCCTGGGGCTCCGCTACTCCCTTTACCTGGTCAGGGCTTACAACCCTTCACACACCTCCTACCACCCACCACAGAGGAGTCACCCTTCGCTCATAAGTGGACCCCGAACGATCACCACCGTATTATAAGAAAAGGACTGGCAGCAGCTGGACACTGCTGGGGCTGGGGTGGGGGTGGGGGACACAACATCAATCAGGGCACCTGGTCTCTAACCAGGCAAAGCAGGGACCAAAGGGAAGCCCAAACTCCACCTGTATGATGACCACTTGTAAGCCTGATCCTGAACTATGACCCACATCTTTGAATAAACAATGAAGAAGAGTCACCCTAGGTGGCAGGAAACTTGCAAATAGCGGAGAGTGCGGCCGTCCCTGGCCTGTGGAGAGTGACAGAAGCCACCATCTACTGGAAAGTCTCCTGAAGGAGCCATCTCTGCTTTCAGGACTTTGGAGTTTTGCAAGGGCTAATGGTGCACTAATGGTGAGGACTTGGGGACCTCATCCCCAGCCACTCAATTACCCATCAGGCTCTTCAAAGACCGCACTTGGACTCTTGCTTTGAGGAGGTTCTTCCATCTCTCCTAGGCAGATCTATGGCCAGTTTTTTTTTTTTAAGTTGGAGTCTCACTCTGTCTCCCAGACTGGAGTGCAGTGGCACGCTCCCAGCCACCACAGCCTCGACCTGCTGGGCTCTGGCGATTCTTCCGCCTCAGGTACATGCTACCATGCCCAGCTGATTTTTGATTTGTTGCAGAGACGAGGTCTCGCCAAGTTGCCCAGGCGGATCTCGAACCCACAGGCTCAGGCAATCCACTAGCCTTGAACTCCCAAAGTGCCGGGATGACAGGCTGAGCCACCGACCCTGGCCTATGGCCAATCTTTACTGCTGGCCTGTCAGCCTCTGGATTCCTTAGAACCTGTCTGGCCTAAAAGGGAGCAACGCCCTGAGCTTGCCCTCTTGTCCAGAAATTCCAGGCTTCAATTATGCCCCCAGTATCTGCCAGTTTCTCCATCTCAGCTTCCTCTTGACTCAGTAGAGGCAGATGAAGGAAGGGGACTTGGAAGAGGTGGCGCAGATGCACCTCAGGCCGCCGTCTTCCCAGAGTACCCACCTCGAGGTGTCCTTTAAAGTCAGATGTTTCAAAAATGCAGCCACATAGGTCGAAGCCCAAGTTTCCAAAGATATCATGTAAGGTGGTTATTCACATTACAGGATAAACTTTGCTTCACAGAATATCGCATTGCAGAGGAGCTGGCGCCTCCTTAGAACTACAGTAGCCTGATTTATAAAAGTGTGATGAGGCTGCTGCTTTCAGGGTCATGTCTGCCACACAAAGAGTGGCCACACAAGCTTCCCTCATCCCATGTCCCTCTGCTCTGGATTGTCGTGATGCCATCGATTTACCTCCCACTGAAGCCAAGGAATGCACCAGACATGGTTTTGCTTGACGTGTGCTCTGCAAAGGCCTTGATAAACATGAGCCCGTTCCTATCAAGAGAAGAGAGACAAGTGTGGAACTGACTGTGGAGAGCACAGTGGAAGACAGCTGCTTGAGCTGGGTCCCCAAACAAGTGGAATTTTCTGCTGAGCACTGTGACAGAGGGCAGAGTACTGGTATGGGGCCATGCACAACTTTGGTTAACTTACTTCTTTTCCTACCTCTGTTTATAAAATCAGGACTCAGTGGCCCCAATGCAGAGAGAAGCTGATACTAAGAAGACTTTCTTTCAAGGTCCCTCTTTATTTCATGAAGATTCAAAGATTTGAGGATTCCCTTCTCAACTCACATGGTGGGTAAGTCCAATTCTCTGCTCCTACATGGTACAAAGTCAATGTCTGAGTTTGATTTGTGTTGCTCTAATGGAATACCACAGGATGGGTTATTTGTAAATAATAATAATAATAATAATAATAATAATAAATGTATGTCTTACAGTTCTGAAAGCTGAGAAGTCCAAGGTCAAGGAGCTGCATCTAGTAAGGGCCTTCTTGCTGCATCATCTCATGGTGGAAGGTGGAAGAATGAGAGAGCATGAGGCTGCAGGAGAGGAGGAAGGGGCTGAACACTTTTACAAAAATCCCTTTCCCACAATAATGGCATCAATCCACAGATGAGGATAGAGCCCTCATGACCTAATCAGCTCTCATTAGGCCCCACCTCCTGACGTTGCTGCCTTGGGGAGTCGTTTCCAGCACATGGATTTTGGGAGACACATTCAAACCATGGCATTTAGCTGGGGTGAGAAGGAAGGCCTGGACATAGACATTATCAGCCATTCTTTCTCTTTTGTCCCTACCATGCCAGGAACTCTAAAGGCATAGAAATGCTAACCTTTCCTGCCCTTGAACTTCAAAGATCCCCTGTTGTTGTGGCTGCAGGTGTCCTAGATAACAATCCTTGAGCAAGACAAGAAAATCATGTCCAGTCGCTAACCCACTGTGTGTATTAACTACCCTGTACGGCACATGCTTCCTCCTTCAGCCTCACCACACAGGAGAAATGCATTTTAGCACCACTAAACAGCAGACTCATGAGCCAATATGTTCACATGAACTTACAGACATGTTTTTCAGTTTGCAACTGGCAGTTTCTCCTCGGGTGTTAAGACACACAGAACTGATGCCTCACATCTCCAGATGACCCACATTAACCCATGTATTGACTGTGTTTAAGAAACTGGACCCATTGTTTTCATATGACAAGACAGGAAAGAAGACATTTTCCAGTGTTGCGTGTTCTTAAGGGTTTCTGGCCCACCAAGAAACCGTTCCCCTCTCCTTGCCTACCAAACACACTGCGGGAACTCACTGTGTGTCGAGCACCAAGGATCCAACCGTGGATGCGACGGACGGGGTCTGAGAGACTGAGAGGTCACGTACTCGCCCCTCCAGGCACTTCCTCATCAAATGCTCACTGAGAACCTGCTACTTCTCATGTGACTTGGGTCACAGAACAGTCTACGCTGTTTGACACTCAATGACGGTAGACCATTTTAATCTCTGGAATGCAGTTGTAAAGTGGACAGGCTCCACTCCTAGCTTATGTTATGCTGAGAGAAACCAAACAATCCGCTGAGCAAAGTGCTGTGCAGATGACGGAAACAGAGTCATGTGCTAATGAGGGACAGTGGGATTACTTGAGAACGAGTGGTCAGGGGAGGCCAAGAACTGAGTGGTGCAAAGTGGGCAGTCACAAGATGGCATGGGCAAAAGTGCTCGATACACGGAGAAGAGCATTCCAGACAAAGAAAAGAGCTGGTGCAAAGTGCAATGCAGGAAAGCTCTTGATGGGTCTGGAGAAAGACAAAGGGTTGTGTGTACCCTGACTCAGCAATCTCAGTCTAGGATGTCTCCGAGGTGAAAAAGACAGCCTCTGTAACACTCATGTCCGTAGATAGCAGCTTTTTTCATAATATCCATCCACTGGGGCAAGGACAGACAAACTGTGGCACATCCACACAAGGGAGTACTGCATAGTAGCGAAAAGGAGTGAGCACAGAGAAACCTGGATGGATCTCAGGAACAGTGTTTACTGAACGAGCCTTACACAAAAGAGCGTACACACTGCATATTTTCATTTACATAAAATTCTAGAAAAGAAAAAAAAATTCTATGCAGAAAAAAGTCAGAACAAGGGTTGTAGTACTGAACTCCAGTTCAGTAAAAGTCCATTCTAATCAGGGGGAAATGCACTGATGTCTGCACTCTACTTTGAAATGCACCAAACAATAAGATGGAAGAATCGCCAGATAAAAGGGCAGACAGAGAGATATATGATGAAGCATTGAAATTTAAAACGTCAGTGATGTAACCTCACTGCCAAGTACACAGGTGTTTACTCTAAAATTCTTTAAACTTTCTGATATTTACATCTTTTTCATTGTAAAACCTTGAGGAAAAAGGTCAGGGCAGCTACAGCACAGTAAGGCGATGGGTCAAATAATCCACACAGGTAAATGCACTTCACTGATGTGGCTTTGGCTGAAAACGATTATTTCTCTTTTTTTATTTATTAGAAAGATGTGGGGTACTTTTCCGCCATTCAACTGGCTGTACGGTTTCCAGTTAGCAGATGATAAATCCTGTAGTCACACAGCATTTCCTCAATGCAGAGAGATTCAGCAACAACAGTCCGTGAACATCCACCGTGCCCCCTCGCACTCTGCTGAAGGAAATGGGAATAAAAGGGTGAGTCACTTGCTTCTGCTACG
Source organism: Tarsius wallacei (assembly GCA_963574415.1). NCBI lineage: Eukaryota > Metazoa > Chordata > Mammalia > Primates > Tarsiidae > Tarsius > Tarsius wallacei. The sequence continues at coordinate 2,321 of CAUYQG010012301.1, read as the reverse complement.
AAGCAGCTTGCAAAAATAGTCGGGAAGATTGGACCAACTCACATGACATAATCAGAGACAAGATAGGAGAGATAAAAAGATAATGCTATCATAAAAATGGGATTTAGGGGAGGAAGAGATTGGCAAAGATTGTCTGAGCGGGCCCAGGAAGATAGGTGAAATTGGCTTCAGCTGTGGAGTTTAGATAATAAGCGGAGGGAAGGCAGTGTGAGACCCCATCACGATGTGGTGTTTGGTACGTCCTCACTATGTGCTGAGCACACATTGCACCAGCTCAACAATCATGTACTTTATCCCAAGGGATAAGACAGGGCCTGTTTCTTGAGCTCAGGGTCTACTGGTGGGGGAAGAAGTGACAGCCAATAAACAAGATAAGTAGGTAAAATGTCCGATGCATTCGACAGCAGGAAGGGCTAAGAACGAAGAGCACAGCAGGGAGGACGGACGGAAAGTGTTATGGAGAAGGCGGCATGTCGGAAAAGGGGAATTCTCATCCGGAAGGGAGCTCTTGAGTGAAAACCTAAAGGAACTAGAGAGCTGGAAGTTTGGTGATCCGGAGGCAAGACTCTGCAGGCGGACAGAGTTAACGACGAGTGAGTGCAAAAGCCTTGAGACAGTTGCATTTTAAATACCCGGAGGCAGCTTTGAAAACCTGATACTACAAGGTGCTATGGTCACGCCACTGCACTCCAGGCAGGGCAACAAAGTCAGACCCTGTCTGAAAAAGAAAAAGCAGCGGCTGATTCCTGATCTCGCTTAATCCCCAGACCGCCAACCCTGTGAGCTGTGCACCACACTCACCACATTCCGCAGACGAGAACACAAAGGCAAGGGAAGGGGGAGCAGCTTGGCCGGGTCCACTCAGGACCGACCCCCGGCAAAACTCAGCAAGGCCAGGTCCCCTTGAAGCCGACTCAAGGGGCACTTTTCTCCTCTCTGCCCTTCACGGTACAGGGCGGCGAAAGGCGAAGGATCTGGATGCTGCCAGGCCCCTTCAATTAAATCCTGATCACCAAGTGATTTGGTTTGCCGGCTGGAGAACAAGAAGGTCAACTAGGTTGACCCAAAGTTTGCTTGACTTGGACAGATGAGGATTTTGATCAATCCTCATTCCGAAGAGCCAAGATAGAACACTTGCGTAAAGGAACAGAGGCGAAGTCTCATTCAAGTATAACAAGCAGACACTGTCAGCGTCGTGGCGATTTCCATCACCATGACACCGACAGAAGGATGCTGGCGATCTGGCTGCCATGGAAAGAATGCATGCAGCACCACGTGAGCAGCCACTGTGTCTGGCAGAAACTTGGTCTGGACCATAAGAAATGCCTAGGGTTTTGTAATAATCAGTGTCAGAGGGGAAGAGGAAGAAGAAGAGAGTTCCGTCCATACTGAGCACGTGATTCCAAGCAGCGCTCTTCCAAGTGTCACGTCTGCGGACGTGCTGGGAGATGGACTGTCAGTCTTTCTCCTTCTGTTCACATCACAAAGGAGGAGACTATCCAGAGACTTGGCGGAACTGAGGCTAAAATCGACGCCCACCGAGTCCCTCCAAGTTACAGGAGGCTGTTTAAGGCTTGCCCGGGGTGATCAATCATCTGACTGCAGTCCTGGCAACCAGCGTGCAGCTAAATTAACTCTAACTTCCGAGGTCAGCTGCAGCAGAACAGAGCTTTTTGCTATTTGTGATCCTTTCCAAACCCCTTAATTCTCCTTCACTGGGTTTGTTCCCGTGAGTCCCGGGCTCCTTTCGGAAGGGTGACATCACAGCAGACGCCGCAGGGCCCACTCAAAAGAACCTGTCGGGCTGCCGATCCTGCCATGCCCCCTGGCACCCGCACCTGCCAGGTGTGCGTCGCCCAGTGCCTGCTCCTTGACCCCTCTTCCCGACTTCTTCACCAGCTCAGGAGTGCACACACAGGTCACCATCATCGACAGGTCAAGACAGAACCAACTGCCGCAGAGATGGTGGTATTAAGTGAAACCTGGGCCTCGGCAGAAAGCCTTAGGGAAGGAAGGGCCAGTGGCAGGGACCAAGGCGCCCATGGATGTGTTGCTGACATGTCACTTTTGTGGGACTCTTGTGAGGAGTGAGCTCTGATTTAAGCAGGAACACAAGGTGGTGGCCTTCCAGAGGGACTTCCTCGGTGTGTCCTGCCCCACCTTACTTGGACGCATGTCTTTTGCTTTCCAGTTCATCTTACAGATCACACAAAAAAAACATGTGGAGAATGACCGACCGGAAAGTCTCTACTAGACACTCAGCTGCCTGAAGCCCTGGCCCTTGTCCTCGGTGGGCTTGCGGCATGCGAAGCCACGATGCA
>CAUYQG010012291.1:0-16983 GCA_963574415.1 Tarsius wallacei | reverse complement strand
AGGCCAGGTAAGTTTTCCTCTTTTATTCCCTCAAATAGGCTTTCCAAACCTATTGTTTTCTTTTCTTCCTCAGGAACACCTACGATTCTCAGTTTGGAAATTTTACATAATCCCACATTTCTTGGAGACTTTGTTACATTTTAAAAATTATTTTATCTTTATTATTGTCTTCTTGGGCTAATTTGAAAGCCAAGTCATTTACTCCAATTGTTCTCATCTACCGTTAAAACTTACCGTTAAAACTTACCACTGCAGGCGAGCGCAGTGGCTCACACCTATAATCCCAGCACTTTAGGAGGCCGAGGTGAGAGGATTGCCTGAGTCCACAGGTTCAAGACCAGCCCAGGCAACTTGGCAAGATCTCGTCTCTACAATAAATCAAAAAATTAGCTGGGTGTGGTGGCACGTGCCTGTAGTTCCAGCTACTTGGAAGGCTGAGGTGGAAGGATCACTTAAGCCCAGAAGGTTGAGGCTGCAGTAGCCATGAGCATGCCACTACCCACCAGCCTGGGTGACAGAGTGAGACTCCTACTCAAAAAAAAAAAACAAAACAACAACAACAAAATAAACACTTTCCACTGCATTTTGTACTTCCCTAAATGATTGTTTCATTTCTATAATTTCAGCTGTTTTTTTTAAGATTTCTATCTCTTTGGAGAATTTTTCATTCATGTCCTGAATAGTTTTTTGTTTTTTTTTAAATTTCTTTATGTTGGTTTTCAACGTTCTCCTGAATCTCATTGAGTAATTTTATAATCAACCTTTTGAATTCTATCTCTGGAATTTCGAAGATTTCATTTTGGTTAGGGCTTATTACTGAATAGTTGGTGTGGTTTTCTGTGAGTGTTGAAGAGGTCTGACATATTGTCAGAATTATTTTTCTGGTTCCTTTGCATTTGGGTAGACAATTTCTTCTTATTTGAGGTTAACAGGAGGCTGATATAGTCACTGGAAGGTTCAGTTGGTTATATATGGCCCTAGTGTGGTGAACTTCTCAATCAGCAGCTGTGACTGGGTATCTGCACAGGCTCAAGGCATCCTGATGGGCCAAAGTGTCTTGGATAGTCATATTAGCTGGGGTCTGGGATCAGATCTTCCCCAAAGCTGAGGTATTAATTGGATGTGATAGGCTGTACTGTTGACCTCTGTCCAGAAGGTGGCGCTTGCAGAAGAGAGCCAGCAGCAATGGTGGCTGCAGGCTTTTGTTTGGCCTATGTTGCTACAAGGAAATGCCCAGCCAATCTAGCTGGTGGGCAGGGCTATGGGGATTATCCAATTTATCTGTCTGTTTTGAGCCTTTGATGACAGCCTGGGAGAAGAAAGCTCAAGCTCCCCATTTGTGTTCACTTTGGCTACCCCAGTGGGGATTGGGACTAAGTCCCCTGTCACTGGGAGAATGCTGTTGCACCAAGGCTGCACAATAGAGTTTACCTTGGGAGTGAAAGGTTGCCGGGGCACTGAGTCCTACTCAGCTATGCCTCCTTAGCTGAGTAGGACTCAGTGCCCCGGCAACCTTCAGGGTCTCGGGTGTTCTCAAGGCAACCCATCCCAGCCAGGAATTGTCTACCACCAGGGTTTTCTCTTGAGACTTGTCCCCTCCCAGGGTGGCTAGAGAGCGGTCACCAGCAAGAGTTGAGTTCCTGGGATATGGCAGCTGGAGCTGCTCAGGGCTTTTTTTTTTTTTTTTCCCTGCACTACTCCACGTGGGTTTCCTCAGAGCACAACTGTGGGTAAGGCAGTTTCTATGAGGGACTTGAGTCCCACAAGGCTGAAGGGAAGCACATAACAAAAGCACAGAATTCCTGAATTCTCCTCACTCACCTTCCCCTCTGAGTCCAGAGGCTCCTCGTGGTTTGTGTTGTGATTCAGGCAAGAGCCTGGGTAGTTCCAACCAAGATTTATCTATTTTTCTCTTCTTTGCACTATGTAGTTATTATCACATCTTTGGTGAGTCATGAGGTGTGCTGCTGGTCCCATTCCTCTCTGGGTGCTGAGGAAACATTCTCTATTTTGGTTTACTTTGTCGGAGAAATGCACACTAGTTGTTTCTCATTAGCTGTCTTAATTCCTTCTCATTCATCTATTGTTGAAAGTAAAGTATTGCAGTCTCCAACTATTCTTGTTGACTTGTCTATTTCTGTCGTCAATTCTGTCCAATTTTTTGTCATGCATTTTGGAACTCTGTGGTTAGGCGCACATGTTTATTATCGTTAAATCTTTTTGGCTACTTTGGCACTAATTATTATAAAGTGTCTTTTTTAATCTCTGGTAACAATTTTTTCTTAAAGTCCATTTTATCCAATATTGGTATAATCACTCTAGCTCTTTTCGGATTACTGTTTGCTGGGTATATCTTTTTCCATTCCTTAACGTTCAACTTATTTGTGTTTTTGAATCTAAAATGTATTCCCTGTAGACGGCATATAGCTGAGTCATTTTTAATCCATTATGCCAATATCTGCCCTTTAGTTGGAGTGTTTCATTTATTTCCATTTAATATTATTACTGATAAGATTTATGTCTACCATTTTTCTATTTATTTTATGTAATTTTATGTCTTTTTTGTTCTATTCTTCCATTACTGCTTTTTTGTGATCATGATTTTCTCATATATCATTTTAATTTTGTTGTCTGTCATTTTGTGCCCCCATTTTTAAGCTGGTTTCTTCGTACTTGCCCTAGAGATAATAATTAACATTTTAATACCAACTTTAATTAAATAATATATCTAAAAACTATGCTCTCCTATAGCTCTATTTTTTTCCATCCTTTGTACTGTTATTGGCATACAAATTACATTTTTATACATTGTATGTCAATTAACACAAATTTATAAGCATTGCTTTTTGTAGTTTTCTTTTTAAATCAGATAAACGAACTTCAAATAAAAACACATTAATATTGCCTTTTATATTTACCAATGTAGTTGCCTTTACTGGTGTTATTTCTTCATGTGGATTCAAGTTGCTTTCTAGTGCTCTTTTATTTCAACTCTCTATAATATTTTTTCTCAGGCAAGTCTGCTAGCAACAAAATCTCTTTGCTTTGTTTATCTGGGACCATTTGACATATCCTTCATTTTTAAGGATAATTTTGCTGGATATAATTCTGGTTTGCCAGTCTTTTCTTTCAGCATATTGAATATATCACCCATGGACTTCTGTTTTTCATGGGTACTCTTAGTGAAAATTCTCTGTATGTGATGGGTGACTTCTTTCTGGCTGCTTTTAAGACTTCTGCTTTGAGGGTGAGGGGGAGGTGGGATTGACAGTAGTCGATATCTGCCCGGGGAAAGGGGGGCACACCTCATCAATAAGGGTAACTGCAGAGTGGATATTTGTATAACTAGCCCTGAATTGTACCCCACAATTTTAAAATAAAAATTAAAAGAGGAAAAAAAATAAAATAAAAAGACTTCTGCTTTATCTTTGAATTTCAACAGTTTGGTTATGATGTGTTTAGGTATGACTATTTTTGAATTTATCTACTGGACATCTGTTGCGCTTCTTGAATGTATAATGTTTTTCACCAAACTTGGGGATTTTGGTATCATTTATTAAAAATATTTTCTGCTCCTTCCTCTCTCTTTTCTCTTCTGGCATTCACAGTATACATATGTTGGTTTGCTTCATAGAATCCCACAGATGTTGAGACTGTTCATTTCTTTTTCTTTTTTTTTCCCCATGGACTGGAAAATTATTGACCTGTTCAAATCTGTGGTTCAGCCCTTCTAGTAAATTTTTTAAAATTTCAGTCATTACTATTCATCTCCAGAATTTCTATTTGGTTCTTTCTCATAATTTCTGTATCTTTTTATGCTTTCTTTTTGGTGAGACATCATTCTAACACTTTTGTTTAATTTTTATGCACTGTTTCCTTTAGTTCTTTAAAAGTATTTTAAGTAAATGATTTAAAGTTATTGTAGAGTAAATCTAATGTCTGGGCTTCCTCGGGGATAGTGTCTACTGACTGGTGTATTTTCCCTTTGTGTGCCAACCACACTTTCTTATTTATTTGCAAGTCTTGTGTTTTTCCGTTGCTGAAAACTCAACATTTAAAATAATATAACGTTATTACTCTGGAAATCAGATTCTTCTCCCTCCCCGGGATTTGTTGTTGCTGTTTGTTGTGGCTGTTGGTTTTTAGTGACTTTTATGAATTAATTCTGTAAAGTGTCACTCTTTGTTGTGTGTGGTCAGTGAAGTCTCTGCTCAGTTAGCTCGGTGACTGGGCAGAGATTTCCTTAAATGTCTGTAACCAATAAGTCTCCTGGTCTTTGCTGAGGGGTTCAGTGTACATGTTGGGGCGTTGCTTACATACTTAGCTACGGAGTTTACAAATCCATTTTAACCTTCACTTCCTGCTTATGCAGATCCTCAAAGTTAGCTAATGCCGAGAGCCTAGGTCCTTCTCAGGTCCTTCCTGAGCACGTGCATGACCCTGGGATGTGCACAGCTCTAAATCTATCCCTGGTCTTCTAGATTCCTGAGACTTTCAAAGCCCCCTGTGGACATCTCATTTCCTAACTTTTCCTTGTAGGTTTCTGGTCTGTGTAAAGTTTTTCCAAACTGTGAGCTACCACCTTGTGAAGCTGCAATGTTAAACAATTGCCTAATTGTGTTAGACAACTGTCCCTGGGGAAAAAAAGCTATTCACGCTGGGGGAGCTCCAAGTCAGATCAAATAAAGGCAGCCTTGTGAGTGGGGTCTTCCAGGAAGCCACTGGACAAGTCAGATAATGGCAATTCTCTAGAAATTAGGCTTTGAAGTGGCTGCCGGGCTGTGGTTTTCACCATGATTGCAGGCTATTGGTCTTCATGGTTACCGCTACACAGCAGAAGTAGGGACAATGGGCAAATTGAAGGGACAATGGGCAAATTAAATTGCCATAAAGCTTGCTTCCCTAGCCAAGATTCAGCCATTTTCTTGAACAAGATTGTGGCAAGGTTCATTTCCAGAGTTCAGAAAAATGGATTCTGACCATTTTTGCTAGTGTTCTCACTGCTTCTATAGACGAGAGAGTGTTTGGAGGTTCTTACTCTGCCTTTTTTTTTTTTTTTTTAATTTTTAGCTAACATCACCCAGAATCTTTTGAATGTCAACATCCTATGATGCCTTTTTGTGCTTTCAGGTGGAAAGTGTGATTCATGGACCAGAAATCAAGAGCTCTGCTCTTGGTGCTGCAGTGGGCAGGACAGGATTTATGGAGCAGAAGGGACTTAAAGAGAACCTTGAAAGCAAGAATTTTAAGTAGCCTACATGACAGAGTAGAGAGAAGGGGACAGCACCTTCCAGAAAGGAGAAATACTGGGGAATTTATTGTTCTAGGAAATTTTGTTTGTTTTTAGTTCAGGCTAGAAAGTCACAATGGACTCGATATCAAATATTTTTTTTAAAGAGATTTCCAAAGCCTGTAAGCCTCTGAGCCTGTCTCAGATAAGGCACTATACAAAGGAGAGGGAACGTCTTTCTCATTCGACATATTCATAATTCCCCTTCTGTATTGTTAAGCTCTGCATAGGCGGTCATAAATATAGCCTTTCAAGACAGCACTGGGACAGAAGCATCTCTGACCCCTTGCCACAGAGCTCAAAGCTGCCACTGGCCAGCTTTCATCAGCCAAAATTATTATCTATTTGTTATGGGGTATGTAGTTTAGAAATATTTGTTCCTTCATTCATCTCCTAGCCATTTATTTATTGAGCACTTACTGTGTGTCAGATCAGACCCTGTGTCCTAGGTTCATAGAGGTACAAGATAGGGTCCCTCCTGCTGTGGAGTTCACATTCAAGATAAGGAGATGGCATTACAGAAAGGTTTCACAAGCGAGTGTGGGCAGAGTAACATCAGGACGCCAGGAGGGCCCAAAGGAGAGACATTCAATGCAGCTTGGGGCAAAGGGAGGGCTTCCCATAGGAAGTGGCACATTACCTGAGCTTTAAGGGGCAACTAGGCTCGATAAAATGTTGGGAGAGGGAGAGGGAGAGGTTAGTTTTCTAAGGATGCTATAACACAATGGTTTAAGCAACAGAAATTAATTTTTTTCACAGTTCTGGGAGTTGGAAGCCCAAGATCAAGGGTGCCGGCGGGTTTGGTTTCCGCTGAGACCTCTCTCCTTGGCTTGCAGATAACTGCCTACTCGCTGTGTCCTCACGTGGCCTTTCCTCCGTGCATACACATTCTGGGTGTGTCTTCCTCTTCTTGTAAGGACACTAGTCACACTGGGGTAGGGTCAAACCCTATGACCTCATTTAATCTTCATTATCTCTTTAAAAAGTTCCTACCCCCAAGAATAGTCACACCGGGGGTTAGAGCTTCAACAGATGAATTTGAAGGGGAACGGTCCAGTCCGTAACAGGTAATATTCCAGCAACAGTTTTGAAAGGAGAGGACACACTGAGTCTTATGTGCACTGAGAAGGTGTGTGCTCAATTTCTGCCCTCGCTTTGTCTACCAGCATCTCTGTTCCCCAGGCATGTCAGTTTCCTGAGTTTATAGCCCCCATTTCACTTTCCTGAAATAAAAATACATAGGAGTCTTTTAATTTTGTTTATTACTTTAAAAATGCATCTACTGGCCGGGCTCAGTGGCTCAGCCTGTAATCCTGTGATTTGGGAGGCCGAGGTGAGTGAATTGCCTGAGCCCGCGGGTTCGAGACCCGCCTAGGCAACTTGGCGAGACCCCATCTCTACAATAAATCAAAAACTAGCTGGGCGTGGTAGCATGCGCCTGTAGTTCCAGCTACTTGGAAGGCTGAGGCAGAAGGATCGCTGGAGCCTATCAGGTCGAGGCTGCGGTGGCCGGGAGTGGCCACTGCACTCCAGTCTGGGCGACAGAGTGAGACTCCAACTCAAAAAAAAAAAAAAATGCATCTACTAAAACTAAAAAAAAACTTTAAAAAAAGAAAAATGTTACTGGAGCAGATACAGATGACTAAAGAGTAAAATATAAAACATTTAAAGTATACAAATGTATTGTGCTCTTTTCCATATATGGACTTGATACCAGGAAGCTGTAGCCCTGCCAGGACTACATTTCCCAGTCTTTCTTGCGTCAAGATGGGGCCATGTGACTCATTTAGAACAGAAATAAGACTGACGCCTTCATGCCCAGGAGGGTTAGGGCATGGCTCTTTATTCACCCACTGAATGGAGGGAATTCCAAGATCCTCAAAAAACCAGATAACTGTGACCTGGAGGAGCTTGTGTCCCTGAATACCTGTCCAGAACTCGATGTGAACAAAAATTTACTTTGAGTGTGCTAAGTAAGCCCCTGAGATTTCAAAGACTTGCTTGTACAACTGGCCTTGCCCTAACTAATATGATCACCATAACCCCAACATTGTTTTTAGTTTTTACACACTCCCTTCTAGTTATTATCTGCATTTACTTTTATGTCGCTGTAATCATAGTGTACAGTCCATTTTGATTCATTTTTGACACATAGATGTATCAAAACCTTTTCCTCGTCCACTGTTATCTTCATAATCATCATTTTCAGTAGCTAGATAATATTTCGCTGAACAATCCTCGGTTGTTGAACATTTGGTTATTTTCTTTTCTTTTTTTTTTTTTTTTTTTTTTTATTTTGAGTCTCAATCTGTCGCCCAGACTGGAGTGCAGTGGCCGCTCCCAGCCACGGCAGCCTCGACCTGCTAGGCTCCGGCGATCCTTCCGCCTCAGCCTTCCGAGTAGCTGGAACTACAGGGGTTATTTTCAACTCTACTGGTCTCTTTTGAGAGGAAAAGTATCTCAGTGCTGTGTTCTCTTTGGTGGAAGGGGTAGAAAAACCAACCCATTGTCACAGAACTGTACCGTTATTTAAGCGTGGAAAAGCATTTGATCGTTGTGCCCAGCTTCAAGGCAAGATCAGAAGTGTGTGTTTGTGTCTGCGGGAGGCAGGGAATATAGTGGAACCCTGTGGCTTCAGAGGATTCAGGAGAATGATGCGGACTTCTACATCCCTCCAAGGCTTTGGGGGTTTGCAAATGACTCATCTACTCTTCAGCTCACTGCAGACCCCCATCGGGCATGGGTTCTTCACTCTGGGCTCTCAGGCCACCTCGCTTGGCCTTCCTTCAGAGTCACTTGGGATTGAGACCCACGCTGGAGGACCCCGGAGGGCATCTTCCCTTTCCTCTCTGCTTCTCACCCCTGACGTCTGGGATCTTCTCCATCTGTCTCCAGCACCCTATTCCATCCAGAAGTGCCCAGAGGGTCCTACCACATTCCCCGTCTCCCATAGACACAAGCACACACTTCTGGTCTTGCCTTGAAGCTGAGCACAACAATCAAACGCCTTTCCAAGCCATCGTATCCGTCAGGTGTGTGGCAGGAGACAGAGCACAGATTTTAATTTTATAATCAGAGAAGGGTTTCACAAAGAGATCATCTAGAAGCTGTGAGCACGGAATAGCAAAACCATACCAAATCATGCGGTAATTAATAGCAGGGAATGGAGTGATTTCTAGAAATTAGCAAAAAGGTTGTCTCCCTTGGCTCATGCTTACCTGACCTCCTTTAAAGCCCATCTCAAGGGTCCTTTTCTTGGGAAACCTTCCCTGACCCTATCTTCTTTTGTGTGTGTGGCTCCTTGAGGGCAGACATTGTAAAACTCAGGTATCTAGGCAGCCTCTAGGACATAGTAGCTGCCTAATAAATGTCCGCTTAATGAATGAACTCACAGATAACTGAATGGATAAAGGAGAGAGGAACAGAGAGAGAAAACCAGGAAAACAAGCATATACTTGAGGCTACGTTTGCCCGTCTTTGTACTTTTAGGACACGGTAAACTATTAGAGGCTGCTTTAATTTATCACTATTCACAAAATTAGAAATACAGATTAAAGCACCCATTGGAAAACCAAATTTTGGCACTCTTCAAATGCGTTAAACATGCAACGACCAGAATAAAAATGTGAATTTAACAACCAGAGAAATACAGTGGGACTTTTCAGGCAATTAAGAAGAACTCCTAACCCAACCTTTCACCAAAAGACGGTCTAGTGAGCAAAATAAATATTAAGATTAGTCAACAAAATTTGCTCACCAAAAGGAGAAATAAAAATCAGAAACATGTCTTTAAAATCCCCTGTATACACACACATATCATTTACTTAACCTACAAAGAGGTAGCCCTTTATAAAATAATTGAATGATTGTATATTTTTGCAGCTTTGAAAATCCACTTTGGGGATCAAAGGGCCTCATGATTTTCATTTGTTTGTAAAACATTTCTTTGTATGAAATGGCAATTTATTGTCTGTTTCATATTTACTAGAGAGACAAATTAATAAGACCTTTGTACTTTGAAGTAATATAAAGTGCCTATTAGTCTGGCATCGGGGCTAGGAAGTATATTTTTTAAATTCTTCATCACGATATACTACAGACAGATGGAAAAGAGGGGCAGACATCAGGAGAAGGGAAATAGACAAAGAGCAACTGACAAAGAGATAAAATAAAGCAATTCCAATAAGACCCTCAAGGATTATTGCATTTGGGGGGGGTGGAGAAATTCCTGTGCTCAACTGAATCTTACCAAGTCTATGAGGATTCAAATACGGTCTCTAGGCTAATCACTGTGTCAGGACATCCAATATTTGTCACAGAACCCAGGTAGAACCAGAGACACAGAAAGAAACCAAGTGGCCGGGCTCGGTGGCTCAGCCTGTAATCCCAGCGCTTTGGGAGGCTGAGGTGAGTGGATTGCCTGAGCCCGCGGGTTCGAGGCCCGCCTGGGCAACTTGGCGAGACCTCATCTCTACAATAAATCAAATAATCCGCCGGGCGTGGTAGCGCGCGCCTGTAGTTCCAGCTACTTGGAAGGCTGAGGCGGAAGGATCGCCGGAGCCCAGCAGGTCGAGGCTGCGGTGGCCGGGAGGCGGTGGCTGGGAGCGGCCACTGCACTCCAGTCTGGGCAACAGAGTGAGACTCCAACTCAAAAAAAAAAAAAAACTTTATGTTTACCAAAATTTCTAATTTGCTAATGTTTGAGGATATTATTTATCACATTGGAATGTCTATGAGATAATAAACATATTATTTTAGACATATGCTGGTTTTGTCAAAAGAAAGTATTTTCACTATATTTTTAAAACCTTTAAAGATACTAAATTCTAAGAATGCTACTTTTAAATATGACCTAACCACAGTTTAAATTATTTAAAATATATTCATGATATATTTGATAGCGTTAATGTGATTTTTTAATAGAAGTTGTTATTTAAATTATCCGTGATCTTTGAGTATTATGACACTCAAGAAAACAAAATAACACAATATAACCTTTTGAAATTGAAAAAGAATATTTACCAATGTCTGCACTAAATGTTGAAGTGCTTACCTTCCTTAACAACCTGAATGTTGTGCTACTTAAGTGGCTATACCATAGCCACTTAAACTCAAGGGATGTTTGGAAACACATGTTGGAAACACACAGAGTCATTTTTATGTTGTTATTGTCAAAATCACTGAGGGGAGGAGAAACACTATTGATTTTTTGCAGATGGAATCCAGAAAAGTTAAATCTCCTGTAATGCTTGGAATAATAGGAATACTATAGCACACAGAGAGTTTATATTGCTGAAATGCCAATAGTGCCCTTGATAAAAATTATAAAGAAATAATAAAGTCACCAAAGGGCTCTTCTTTTATATTGATTAAGAGATATGCACGTGCACACACACACACACACACACACACACACACACCACAGTGTTTTATCTAATTTTCTCCTCAGATATTAAATACTTTGTAATGAATTATAGAAAAAAGTCACCTTTAAATGGTGAAAGCAAAAGATTTTCATATATCTAGAGAGTTTAAGATTGAACAAAGCCAATTATTTGTCATCAGACATTTGGCACATTTTGGATAAGCTTGAAAAATGGAGTCTAGAATGAAAGAATCATCATCTCTCTATTTAAATAATTTTAAAGTTTCCCCTTCTTCCAAATTCATGCGTTGTTTTTCAAATCTATTAAGGGGAATTACAAATTTTTTTAAAAGGGGGGGAAAACACTTGCCTTCATATGTTTATTTCAGCATTAGTTACAATAGCCAAGTCATGGAATCAACCTAAGTGTTCATCAGTGGTTGATTGGATAAAGAAAATTTAGCAAACATATACCGTGGAAAACTGTGCAGCCATACAAAAATAATAAAATTATGTCCTTTGCAGCAACGTGGATGGAGCTGAAGGCCATTACCCTAAGTGAACTAATTCAGAAGCAGAAAATAAAATTTCAGATATTCTCACTGATAAGTCAGAGCCAAAAGTTGTCATCAAGATGAAAATAGTAAACACTGTAGACTCTAAAAGGGAAGAAGTTGGTAGGGGGCTCAGGGTTTAAAAATTACCTATTAAGTACAGTGTTCAATATCTGGGTGATGAGTAGAATAGAAGGCCAATCCATATCATTACCCAACAACTTTTTTTTCCGCCCAAGGCAATCTACCTATCCAACACAATACCAACCAAATTACTAACATCGTTCTTGTCAGACCTAGCAGCAACAATACATAAATTCAATGGAAACAAAAAGAACACGGATAGCCAAAACAACACTCAGAAAAGAAACGAAGAGTGAGGTATCACACTTCCAGACTTTAAACTTTACTCTAAAGCTACAATAATCAAAACAACCTAGTATTGGTACAAGAACAGGCATATAGACCAAAGGAAGAAGATAGAGATTCTGGAAGCAAAAACTCAATCTTTCAACCAACTGATGCTTGACAAAGTCATGGATAACTACCACTGGGGAAAGGAGACCTTATTTAGCAAATGGTGCTACGAAAACTGGCTGACCACATGCTTCAGGAACCCTATCATCAATTGCAGAAATCAACTCTGAATGAATCAAAGACCTAAACTGTAAGAATTACAAAAGAAAACATAAGAGATACACTTATGCAGTTAGAAGTAGGCAACTAACTTTCATAATTAAATCCCCCAAAATGAATGACATTAAAGATACAGTAGGCAAATGGGACTTCATCAAACTGAAAAGCTTCTGCATAAAAAATAAATAAATAAATAAATAAATAAATAAATAAATAAATAATCAAGAAAGTGGGGAGTCAATCCACAGAATTAAAAAAAAAAAAAACATTTGCTAATTATGTATCTGACAAGGGCCTAAAAATCCAGGAGTTACAAGGACTTCAAAGGATCCTGAAGGAAAAAAGACAATCTTTTAAAAAAGTGGGCAAATACATGAATAAACACTTCTCAAAAGAAGACATACAAGCAGCCAACAGATACATTAAAAATGCTCAGTCTGTCTAATCATCAAATAAATGCAAATTAAAATCACAGTGAGATACCACTGTGATTTAATTCCAATGAGGATGACCTTCATTAATAAATCAAAAAACAATAGATGCTGGCGGGGATGCGTGGGAGTGCAAATTAGTCCAACTTCTATATAAAACAGTATGGTGATTTTAAAAAGCACTAGAAATTGACCTTCCACACAACCTAGCAATCCTGCAATCTCCCTTCTGGGAATATACCCGAAGGAACTTAAATCATTCTACAAAAAAGATACCTGCACATGCATGTTTATTGTTGCACTATTCACAATAACAAAAACGAGGAACCACCGTGCTGTCCATCGAATGTGGATAGAATGAAGAAAATGTGGTACATATACACTATACAGCCATAAAGAAGGACAAAGTTATGGACACCATAGCAAACTGGATGCATTTAGAGTCCATCATACTTAGAAATCATTCACAGAAAAAAAGAACTGAATGCCACATGTTCTCACTCATAAGTGGGTCCTGACCATTTATTACAATACTACAAAGGAGGGATAAGCTGTGTCAGGACACTGCCAGGGAAAGGAGGAAGTGGAGAGGGCCCATGGCATCATGAAGTTTACCGGATCCTAAACTAGGGAAATGAGGACCAGTTGGAGGCCCAAACTTCATCTGCAAGTAGATTACTTCGGTACTTAATCCTGACTTGTACCCCACATCTCAATAATAACATAGAGAGAAAACAAAACAAAATAAGATTTGGATATTAGATTAGATTTACTCATTTCTGTTAAAATGGTATTGTGTCTAAGCTATTTCAACAAATTAGGATAGAAAAAAATGTAGAGGAGTACAAGTATGTAATTTATTGTATAAAACATATTTATAAATACATAAATAAAATGTATATACGTGTGCCAAAGTCCTCTATCAGTTCAGGCAGGTTTTTGACCGATTTTCTTGGATTTTCAAAGTATAGGATATCAATAGCAGAGAGGGATATCTTGACTTCCCCTTTTCCTATTTGGATACCACTGATATCCTTCTCTTTCTAATTGTCCAAGCTAGAATGTCCAACACAATGTTTAACAAGAGGGATGAGAGTGGACAGCCTTGTCTTTTTCCAGTTTTCAGGGGAAAGGTTTCCAGTTTTTGTCCATTTGGCAATATGTTAACAATGGGTTTATCGTAGATGGCACTTACTATTTTGAGGCATATTCTTTCTATACCTAGGTGTTTGAGGGTTTTACTCAAGAAGGGATGCTGAATTTTATCAAACGCTTTTTCTGTATCTAATGATATAATCATGTGGTTCTTGTTTTTACATCTGTTGATGGATTTAGTTACATTTATGGGCTTGCAAATGTTTAACCAGCCCTGCATACTGGGGATGAAGCCTATTTGGTTATGGTGGATGATTTTTGAGATGTGTTTTGATTTCATAGAATCTTGTTGAGGATTTTTGCATCTATGTTCATAAGGGATATTGGCCTGTAGTTCTCTTTTTTTGTTGGATCTTTACCTGGTTTGGGTATCAGTGTGATGTTAGCTTTGTAAAATGATTTGGGGAGAATTCCATCTTTGTCAATTGCCTGGAGTATTTTCAGTAGGATTGGTATCAGCTCCTCTTTGTACATTTTATGGAATTCTGTTGGAAAGTCATCTGGTCTGGGTTTTTTTTTTTTTTTTTTTGTAGCTAGTTTTCATATGACAGAGTCAATTTCCTGGGTTGTTATTGTCTATTTAATGTCTCAATACCTTCTTGTTTCAACATGGGGAGGTTTTGTGATGTCAGAATATCCTCCATTTCATTTAGGTTATCAAGCTTGTTTCCATACAGGTGTACATAATAATCTCTGATAATCTTTTGCATGTCTTTGGAGTCAGTTGTGATTTGATATTTTGTATTTCTGATTGTGTTTATTTGAGCTTTTTCTCTTTTTCTTGGTTATTCTGGCTAGGGGTCCATCAATCTTGTTAATTCTTTTAAAGAATCAGTATTTTGTTTTGTTGATGTTTTCTATGATATTGTGGTCTTCTATGGCCTGTATTTGGTCTCTTATTTTAGTAATTGGGATTCTTCTGCTAAAGTTGGGGTTTGGTGGTATTCTCTTTCTAGCTCCCTTAGGTGATTTGTTAGGCTCTCAACTTATGATCTTTCCATTTTCTTGATGTGCGCTGATAGATATATAAATTCCACTCTAAGAACTCTTTTCATGGCATCTGAGAGGTTTTGGTAAGATGTTTCTTCATTTTCATTTGTTTCCAGGAATCTTCTAATTTCTGCTTTGATTTCAGTGTTGACCCAGTAGTTGTCCAGCACCATACTTTTTAGTGTCCATGTCTTTGTGGGCTTGGGGGAAATTTTATTAGTGTTGATATGTATTTTTATTCCACTGTGGTCTGAGAATGTGCATGACAAGATTTCAACCTCATGGAATTTGTTTATGCTTGATTTATAGCCAAGGATGTGATTGATCTTGGAGTATGTTCCACGTGGTAATGAGTAGAATGTATACTTTGTGGTTGTTGTATGGAATAACCTGTAGGTGTCTATTTAGTCCATTTGGTCAAGTGTCAAGTTTAGGTTTTGGATTTCCTTGTTGATTCTTTGCCTTGATGATCAATCTTGAGCTGTTTGTGGGGTGTTCAAGACCCCTGCTATAATAGTGTTAGAGTCAATATGTCTTTTTAGTTTACTTAGTAGTTGCTTTATAAATGCTGGTGCTCCTGCGTTGGGTGTATATATGTTTAGGATAGATATTTATTGTTGATGGATTGAACCTTTTATCATTATGTAGTGTCCTTTTGCATGTTTGTAAAAATTTTTGATAGCTTAAAGGTTGTTTTGGCTGATGTTAACATTGTGATCCCTGCCTTCTTTTGTAATGCATTTGCCTGGAAATTCATTTTCCATCCTTTAACTTTGAGTCTGTGTGCATCCCTTGTGTTGAGATAAGTTTCCTGGATGCAGTTGATAATTGGGTCATGGTTTCTTATAGACTTTGCCAGCCTGTGTCAGGCTAATTATTGAAATGCTATTTTTTTTTTTTTTTTGGTCCCTGTCATGAGGTTCTTATAAAGTTTTTTCTTCATTTGCTTACTTTCTCTTGGCTTTGGGATTGTTGCATGTGTGTGTTTTTAAGTTCTTGTTGTGCAGTATTCTCTGTTGATTCTGTCCTCTGCTGTTCTCTTGGGAAGTGTGTGGTCATTCTTTTTTTTTTTTTTTTTTTCTTTCTTCTCTGCTTAATACCTTTTTAAATGTCTCCTGTAGAGCTGGTCTGGAAGCTGCATAACCTCTTAGGGATTGGATGTCTAGGAAGCATTTTAATTCTCCATCACTGATGAAGCTGAGCTTGGCTGGATAGAAAATTCTTGGTTGAAATTGTTTATCTTTGGGGACTTTGAATATAGGACTCCAGCTTCTTCTTGCTTATAGAGTTTCGCCAATAGGTCTGTTGCTATTCTAGTTGTTTTTCTCTGGTGGGTAGTCTGATCTTTCTCTCTTGCTGCCTTTAGGATTTTTTCTTTTATGCCTACTTTGTGTATGCAAATTCCTATGTGTCTAGGTGTTGGTCTTCTCATTTGATGTCTTGTGAGGGTTCTCTGTATCTCTTGTGCTTGGCTTTTCACATCTCTGGTGAGATGGGGAAAATTTTCTATGATTATCTCCTGGAATACTTGCTCCAAGTTGTTCTCCATTCCCCTTTCTTCTTCTGGGATACCAATCAGTGGTGGGTTTTGGTCTCTTGACATAATTGCACATCTCTTGTAGAGTTTTTTCTTTCTTTCTGAGTCTTCTTTCTGTGTTTTTTATAGAAAGGTTAATTCCATGTTCTGGTCTTCAAGTTCTGAGATTCATTCTTCAGCTAGGTTAATTCTGCTTTCCATGTAGGTTATTTATTTCCTGGATGAAATGTTTTATTGCCAAAATCTCTTTTACATGTTCTTTCAGAGTTACATCTTATCTTTCTTGAGTCTTATTCACTCTTTCCATCCATTCCCTAATCCCTGTCATATTCTCAGGGGCAATCATTGGTGACTTTCATTGTCTGAACACCAAGGTCTGATTTTTTAAGAGTTTTGTCTTTGGTACACTTGAAATTGCCCATGATCTTCCTAGGTTTTTCCTCATTTGTGACATATCTCTCGTTTTTCTCTTTAGTTCTGTTATTCAGTGTCAGTGGAAGAGGACTTCCTTTCTGATGTTTGCTCAGTCCTCTATTCTTCCCTGATGTGGGCTATGGATTTGTTCTATTTTCAAAGAGAACAGTAAATGGGAAGTTATGTTATTTCTTGTAATTTTTGAAAGTGGAATAATGTAGGGGATGGAGCACTAGGATTCAGAAACTACTTGCAAATTACAATGTTCACTTATTGTGGTATGTGTTTCCTGAGACCCACTCCCCATCACCACTCTATATGATGATGCAAAGCATAAACAAGTGCAAAAAATTATTGAACACACACATACACAGACATACATACACACCCCAAAACAAACTGGAATAACAACAAAGTGAAACAAGACAACAACAACAAAAAAAGTAAGAAAGCTGAATACATAAACACATGCCTAGCACAAAGTAAATGGAGAAAAAAAACAGAGAGACCCCAAAATAAAAAAATTTAAAAAAGTAATTCAGATTTAACACTCACACATATGTTGACACACATCTTAAAATATAAAAAATGAAAATAAAAATAACAGAAAA